>PVJA010012121.1:0-52863 GCA_004027025.1 Myocastor coypus
TGGACCAGATCGGTTACCAAAAGGGCTATTGGATGGGTTCCGTGCTGGAGCTTAGGCTGGAGTGGTTCAAAAAAAAAAGGGGGGGTGCGGGGAAAGGGAAGGCTGGCCAAGGATCTTGACCCACCGGCGTGCAGGCTCAGCTCCCAGCGGTGCGGTTTGGGTCTGGCTGGAACAGGAAGTTAGTCGCGGGAACGCAGAGGTGGGGCAGAGGGGCTCAGGGAGCTTACCCACGGTGGGTGCGCAGGCTCAGCTCCCAGCAGTGCGGTTTGGGTCTGGCTGGAACCTATCCCTGTGATATTATTTTATTTCCCCTGGCTCCCTGTCATTGCCCTCTCTTTAATAACCTGCCTCGTCTGGTAGCTTTTCTTCTATTATCATTCTTAGAATTGTGGTCATCTTTGTCTCTTTCTTAAATATACTTCAGAACACATTGTAAAGCTTATTTGATGTTCATGAATTTCTTCAGTTGCTCTTCGCCATAGAAATGTCATTTTTCCACTGAATTTTGAAGACTAGTTCGGCAGTGTACATCAGTCTGACTTAAAGGATATTTTCTTTTAGGACTTGAAATATTTCACTCCAAGTTCTCTTTGAATTGAGTGTTTGAATTAAGTTTGCTGTGATTTTGGTGAACTTTCCTTTACTGGTGGTTTTCTTCTTTAACAGCTCTTACCACTGTTTGTGTGCTGAATTTCTGGAATCTTGGTTATTATAAGCCTTTGTGTAGATTTATTTGGGCCATGGCTAACTAGAGTTCTAATGCCTCACCTGCTTCTGTGTCAAACTCCTTTCCCACGTTTGAGAAGTTTTATGCTCTGCAAACAGACTTTGCTATATGGTGTGGGCTGTCTACTGCTTTCTCTCTGACTCTAATCTTCCTTACATTATTCTTCATCGCATCATCTTGTAGTTCTTGGACTGATTTTTCATGAGCTTTTGCTATTTTAAAAAAAAAAACAAAACTTTATTTTCATGATTGCTAATGATAATCCTATCTCTGAATCTTACATGCTGTTCTCACATTGGTTCAATAAGCTGTGTATGTTTTCAATGAAATTTTTAAACTCCTGGATGTCTGTTCAAATCTGTGCCATGTATTCCGTGTCTTTGCTGTGGCAGGGATTCATGCTTTCCATCATTTTCCTAGGCTTCTGTGTTTTTTTTTAGCCTTGTCTGCCCTAGATTCACTAAGTAAGTCCTTCATTTTGTTCATTTCTTTTTTTACCTGAGAGATTATTTCTAATTTTATGTTTTCCATACTTTCATTCATCTGGTTTTGTAGTTTTGTTGATACTATTTCAGAGCATTCTGGTGGGTGCTTTCTGATTTTCTCTATCTTGTTCTGCCCTACATTGTCCTGGGTTGGCTGAGAGTTTGGGGTTGCATTTTGCTTCTGCTTTTTGTCATTCTCTATCTTAAAAAATTTAATTTGTTTCCTGTGGTGATGCTTGTAAATTGCTTATGTTAGGTAGCTTTAGGACTAGGATGGAGGTTTCTCTATGAAATGGTTATTCCTTGGAGATGCACTCTATCTAGATGTAGCTGGCTCTCAGATTTTGTGTCTGTCCCATTATTCTACCTTCCCAATTTATTACGGATAAGAAGTTGCTATCGACTTGTCTCAGCACTCAGTCCTTTGATACTGGACTGTGGTGATGATTGCAACCCTAGACAATCACAGTGTTGTCATTCAAGAGACAACATCTGATTACAACAGGAATTACACATTGGCTAAAGTGTTGTTATTAGCAATAACAATAGCATCAAGCACAGCCTAAAAACTGACAAAAGTGGTAACTATTAATTAGGTGCCTTTAACCATAGAAGCATGATCTATAATTATATAACAAAATCCAACATAGCTAGGAATTTGCATATTGTGAGTTTTCCCTTAGTAGAATAATTTTACTCAGAGAGAGGGGGTAGGGTTAAAAATGATAGGAAAAAAAGATAAAGAAATAATTGAACAGACATAGTAGAAGCAGATTGGGAGACAAAGGATGATTCCCAGTTTTGGGAAACTGGAGAAGAGGAGAGGAGAGAAAGAATGGAAGAAAAAACAAAAGAATCTTGAAATGAACCAGACACACTAGAGATGACATCTATTCACACAAAATATCAAAAGAATCAAGAAAGTTGTTGAAAGAGAAAAGAAAAGAACAAGACAAAAAAGTACAAACTAGACAATCACAAAAAATAAAAAGGAAAACAAAAAGCAACCAAGAAACAACAAAAATATGATGCCTCTGGTGCCCTGCTTTCTGTGGTAGCATCCAAGTCAGAGCTCTGACCTATGCTGGGTAACCATGCCAAGGCAGCATGGGATTAGTGTTGAGTGTAAGGCTGATCTTGGCTTTCAGACGTGGCAGCTGGGACCAACCTTCAGCCAGCAATTGTCCAAGTCCCTCAGAAAACCCACACAGGTCTCCTTAACCTGTGTGACTCTACATCATTCTCCCAGTTGCTACAGTACCATCTGGCAGAGTTAGCGGTCCCAGGCACAGCCCTTGTACAGCCTCCTCTGCTCCACTCTGTGTGGCATTTCTCCCTCTCACACTGAGACAGGAAGGGCGAGTGCTGCCTCACTGTAAGTTAGGACCACATCTGTCCTGCATCCGTCGCACTCACCTTGCTGGGATCCAGGCCCTCATTGCCTTCACTGTTGCCTCTGCAGTTCCTGACCTTGTTGTCAGGAGAGATTCAGTCAGCCACTATGTTTTTAGATGATTTTCTCTGATTTTTCTACTCCAACATAACTCTTCCTCTCTTCAACCATGTTGAGTCTCTGCCACTTTTATTCACTTTTCAAGTTACAAATTGTCAATTCAAAATCTTGTACTTTTCTTTAGGTAGCTTAAAAAATACACTCAGAATTTTAAAATTATTGCTAATATCTATCAATCTAAAACAGGCATAATTTTCAACAACATAACTATTTTTAAACTATTATTTATTCTTTAATTATAATTTAAAACACATTAATATTGGCTTTAAGGAAGGTGGAAGCAATGAGGTTAAAAGCAAAAAGAAAATGTCTATTATTTACAAAGGTAAACTAAAGTTAAACTTTTGAACTAACAGTAATTCTAAAAAGCATCTAACCTGCAAGTAGACTCAGGGGCTAGGGGTTTGATCCCCAGGCCTACCATGCTAGCCCCACCCCAGGGGTTGCACTGAGACAGCAATTGAGATTGAACATGTTGGCGCTCCCCTGTAATCCCAGTCCTTGGGAGGCTGTAAACAGATGAATCATCACAAACCCAATGTAGTAGTGAGACCCTAAATATCCTATAGACCTTTCCCTAAAATACAATAAATAAATAAATAGCAATCAGAAATCCTTCAAAAGCAAATTTCGGGGGTCCCCATATAACACCAAACCTGTTTTTCTGTTCTTTTTTACAAAGCAGATGCACTAAAAACACTGTATAAAATCATCCTCTGGCTGTATGTAATATATATATAAATGAATTTCATAGCTAGGCATGGAATCCATCCCCTGATAACTCATCACATATATACAAGTGTACCAAAATCTGAAAAAATATCCAATACCTGAAATACAATTACTTTCAAGCATTTCAGATAAGGGAATCTTAATAAGAATATTTGACATGAAATTCTGTTATTTTACTGGTTCGATATTGCATAATCATTAAATAATAACAATTGCATTGCCACATTATGAAAATGATCAAAATCAAAATAAGTATAAGCACTTTTCAGCATTTAGTAAGTGCTAGGCAGTGAAACAAGAATTTATCCATACTACCTCAGTTAAGGTCCACAACAATCCCATAAACAGCACTGCGTAGACTCGAATCAATGTCACCTATATTAACTTTCATATCACTTCTCTAAGTCAAGCAAATTCAATATGTTACAAATGAGGAGAAAAGGGTTCAAAGAAAGTAAGAAAAAATTCAAGTGAAAATAGCTGACAGCTTATAGAAGATACATTTTGTAAAATATAAAAACTTTGATGCTGATGAGCTGAGTCTGAGCTGAAGATTGGCAAAAGGCTGTCTTCAATTAGCTCATTAGTTCTGGCCAATAGCTTAGAGTGCACAGTGTAGGAGATTTCTAAGAAGCTTGTTTATTGGAGAAATTTTGAAACAAAGAAATTTCCATTTGGAGGCTTCCATTTTTATAATATGCAGGCAATAAACTACTTATGTGCTAATATTTTCTAGGAACTTATAGTTTTAAACAAGTTTCGTTAACATTACTATAAGTTGACACTGCCAACTTGAGAAGTTGAGAATTGTCACACAGTAGGGGGCCAGGGTCCTTACTCGGTAAACATCCTCATCCTATGCAAGAGGAGGGCACCAGATCATGTGATGTGACTGCTGTGCCCATCCTGAGGAGTGACAGCCTGCTTACAATACAAGGGGAAAAAAAAAGCTTGCGCTCCACACCCCACCTCCATCTTCTGCCTGCTTGAAGAGTTTCCTCTGTGACATCCCACCCTGCCTTGGAGCCAACTGATTGGACTGAAGCCTCCCTCAATTGTGAGCTAAATAGACCTTTCCATACTTAATTTTGTGTGGTGGGTATCTTGTCCCTGTAATGAGAGAAACATAGCCCAGATAAATACTTAAGTGAGACAGACATAACAATAAGAAAGATGATTGTGGGAATGTGTTTCTCTATGCTAGAAAAAGGGACCACACAAGGTCAATCCTTTCCAGAACGAAAATACTGTAGTTTAATTTAGTCTTTATTATGAAGACATAACACAAAATTAATTTACATATTTATTTCATAAAGCAAATAAGTTAATACAAATAACAATTATATACAATTAAAATTACAAAGAAATGACAGTGACTCATTTTTATCAAAGTGTTTGATTTCATTCCTACCATTTTTAAATCCTTTAGGTGACACAACTATCTGTAGTGAATGATCTTTGTAGAAAATCTTACATGTCTTTTAGCCTGTGCCATAACAAGGCTGGTTCGAATACTCATCACATGTTAGGCCAGTAAACCAGGATATAGTATGGCCCTATTATTCTCATATACCCCCAAGTGATGGGGTGCACACAGTGATTAATCCTATAATCATAATGTTGTCATCCTACATATAGTGTTCAACATAATGTCAGCAACTGCTATGATCCTACAAATACAAATGTATCCACAACTATCGCAGTAGAAAATTCAACTGTTTCAATCTGAACCTAGTACTATATAGCTAACCAGTCCTGGTTGCCTAACTTACAACCACCGCATTTTTTTTTCTTTACTTTTCTACTCTAGTTTTGTTTCAAACACAAATAAGTATGTCTCTTTCTGTAATGGCAAATGGTTTGAACAACATCACATATGAATTACTGATACACATATATTACACAGGAAACAAATTATCGTTTTAAGAAAAAGCAAAGGAATAATGACTATATACAAAAGGGAACTAGACTATGTGAGCTGTCTCCAAAAATGAAATGAGTTGATACAGTCTCATTTAGTTAAACCAGAACATACCATCCTTGCTCTGAAGATGGGAGTTACTACCACAGTGAGGTAAACATAGAAGGGTAGGAGTGCATCTGTACCTAAACTGGAAGTCACTGGCAGCTTCAATCCATTTTTTTTTTTAAAGGTAGCTAAAAGACACCAAATAAATACCAGGCAAGAGGAGCTTGCTGGCAGAGTTGAACAACATAAAGTTGATCGCTTTTTCTCCCTGCAATAATTCAATGGCAGTAGGAGTAAAATACTGAGGAAAAGATTTCTTCTAATCCAGGGAAGCTCAGAAGTGGAGTGTCAGGTTGAGGGGGACCTCTGAGGTACTGGAGAAACTTTTTTAGAGAGTGCAGTGATAAAAAGTTTGCTGCAGCTGTTGGCAGAAACCAAAGCATCAAAATCAGGCTCAAGGGACTCTGTTTATGCTCAGGTTTCTTCAGCCCGGTTTAAAGTTTACTTGAAATCTCCAAACACCTTCAAAAAGACATAAGGCTTAGCACAGACTGATGGAGTTTTCTGTTTGTCAGTAGCATGAAATTCAGTCCACAACAGCAGCAGCTGTCTTTATACAACACACACACCTCAAGAAAGCAGTTTTTCCCATCCTTTCATCTCACATTTCCCTCTCAGTCTGTTTTCTTTGTAGAAAGAACTTTCTTTCCTCAAAGATGATGCACTATGGCATTGAATGGTGGACAAAAAGATTAGCAAGGGACTTGCTAAAATAACACCAGGGAATCCATGTAGATAATTCAGAATTATGCTTGCAATTTAGGGCACATTCAAGAGTAAGGAAATCATCTCAGCTATGTGTTATAATACAGGCAACTAAATCTTCTGTGGTGAGTTCCTTTCTACCGCATTCTCACGACCACCTTTAGCTGTCAATCATTTCTGAGAGTTCACGGAAAAGTTCGTCCTCATCTTTGTCAGGGTGCAGGTCAATCACGTCATCTAAGTTGCCTCCTGAAATTTCCCATATTAGTTTCTCAAAATCATCCTCCGTGGAAAGCGGGGCTTGTCCTTTGGAGGCCGAGCTGGCTTTGCAAGTGTCTGGGGCCTTTTGTGAGGAGGACGGGCCAGAAGTTCCCAGGGTTTGCAGGTCTGGAGATGACTGGCTTGGTGGCAGGTGCCAACTGTCTCTAGGTTTTTCCCTGGTCGCAGGCACTGGGACCGGTCTGTGCTCTGAGGAGGTTGGAAAAGTAGCCTTGGCTACTTTTTGGGCTACTGCTCTCTGCAGGGCACCAGCAGACCTTGGTAGCTTCACAGTTGCAGGCTCCTCAGGATGTATCTCCGAGGCCTTGCGTTTTGGGGCCTGCAAGGGATATGACACAGCTTTCACCCCAGATGGCTTCATATTGGCTTTGGGTTCAGCATTAGCCTTTTGTGCAAAAGACTGTGGTGCGCACTTGTCCCTCGGTTTGGAGCGCCGGGGGTCTGTGGTTTCTCCCTCCTGCTTCGGGCCAGACTTCGCAGGAAGCTGCTTGGTCAGGCCTCGCGGGACACGTGCTACAGCCCTGAGAGCAGGTTTCTCCGGGCAGGCGTGGCGAGAGGCTGCATCTTCCCGGGAGCGGGGCAGGGCTGGCTTTCCCGGGTGTGAGCCCCCACTCTCCTGCTGCTCCCGCGTGTGCTTCTCGGTCAGGGTCTCCCATCTCTGCGGTGGACGCGCGGCCCCGGCTCCCACAGTCTCAGCTGAAGTCTCGCCGCTCATGGTTCTGGTGATTGTGCTCTGAGGAACCATCTCGGCTCCTTCACAAAGCTTCTTCTCTTCTTTCCCAGCTGCCCCCTCGGGGAGCTGGAGCAGCCGCCTTGTTCCCGGGGTGGCCTGGGGTTGGGGCTGAGAGCTGGCGCCCCCCTCAGCGCTCTGCTGCATCCTCAGCGCCTTTTCCAGCCTGATTTCCTCCAGCGTCTTCACGTGCACGTCCTGCAGAGACTTCCTGGTCCTCGCACGCTCGCGCCACTGTCCCTCGCTCACAGGGCTGGGCTGCCAAAGGCCAGTTCTCCTGTTCTCCGTGTCTCTGTCTGTCTGAGTGCTGAGAGCTGCCTCCCCTCTGCTTCGCCATCTTTCCTCTTCCTGCCGCCCGTATCTGTTTTCCACCCGGCCCTTGGAGAGCGTTTTCACTTGGGTGGCGCGGAAGCCGCTGGCTCTGGCTCTGGCGGTCCAGTCCTCAGCTTTGGAAGGACTCAGTGTCTTCAGTTCACTGTGCAACTCTCCGTATTTCCGCTGGGCTCTTTCCAAAAGAATTTCCTGTAAAGTCTTCACGTGGATGTCACCGGCCTTGTCCCCTCTCATCGCTGCTTCACACCTGTGTGGCCCGGGTGAGCCGCCCAGTCGCTCCTGCAGAGACTTGGAAATCTGCGCTTTCTTTGTGGACTTGTCAAGATTCTTTTCTGGAGAGCCGCCTTTCTCTCCTGGAGGCTCTGCGCGGCTCCGCTTTCGTGGGGGGTCGCTGTTGTCAAGGTCGGAAGATTTTCGTTTGCCCAGTCTCTCAGCAAGACTCAGCCTAACCAGGGGTTCTGCTCCTTTGCTGGGCAGAGTGGCTGTCGTCGCCACAGTGGGGACGAGCGGAGGTTGGAGTAGAGCACTGGAAATGCCGGAACACACTTCTTGCTTCAAGGTGACACCCGGTTTCTGTTCAGAGGCCATCTGCAATCCACTAGGGACCTCATGAGTGGACCGTGGGGGAGGCATGTTGGTTTCTTCTCCCTCCTTGGGAGACAGGTCCTGGCCATCCTCTTTGCTATGGGCGACACTGATCACCTCCCTCAGGTGTCTGTGGCAGGGAGCACCACAGGGACTTTTTCCCTTCCTTTGGGACATGCTCTGCAGCAGAGCGCAGGGCCGGGGCTGGACAGCGAGTCTGCCCTGCTGCAGGGCAAGCTCTGCCTTGGCCGCCTGTGGCGACCCAATCACTTTGGGTACCAACGTTTTGCCTGGGGACAGGAACAGGCCCTCAACATAGCGACCTCTGTCGTGATGAAAAGGACAGTTTAGCTTTTGACATCCCCTAGGCCGACTCTCCCAGTAACAAGGAATTTCACTGCGCTTCTTGTCCACGGCCATGTGCCGATCCCTGCACCACAGTCGAGAGCAGAGCCCTGCCTGCCACAGCGCGCAAACTGTCTCACTGCCCAGCGCAGCCTCGCAGTGCCGGAACCGGCACGCGGCTCCTTTCATACAAGTGGAATAGAAAAAGAAATAGCAGTCGTCTCCTCGATCAGACATGCTGATAGAATTCTCAGACTACAGCGGCTTCCCAAAATAAGACCCTGCTTCCAGGAAGAGGAGCGGCTCCGACTCTTCCTGAGACGGGCGACTTTCTCTTCCACGAGACAAGCACAAAACTGTATTTAGAACAAATCAACAGCTGGTTGCTCTCAACAGGAACTTTTGGGTCTTCACTGAGCTCCAATGTATAGCACTTTTAGTACTATTCAGTCCGTTTTCCACAAAATATTTGGGCAAAGAATATCAACCAACCTGCTTCTCTAAAGTAGCATAGCTGGTTTCCAGGGACTCTCAGTACCCAGGTTTCCAGAGCAACAGAAGTGACAAAGACAAAAGAACATTCTGAAAGGTGCTGAGCCCTGGAAGGGGGTCGGGCACAGTGGTGGGGATGGGGAATGGGAAATGTGAGCCAGAGCAGGGTCTGAGCCCACTTCATTGAGGCTAGAAATAACAACACAATTTTACAATCCATAACCGTCACCACCACAACTTCTACTTAAAATGCAATAACTACTGTAGTAATAAAAAAGAAAAAAGAAAAAAAAAAAACCACCAGCCTTTCAAGTGAACTTTCTACTACTACTTTTCTTACCATAGTTTCAGTCAAGCACACACTTCAATTGAGCATAATACCACCATAACACTTAAAACTCTGACAGAATTCTGCCAGGCCTTACCACCAGACTTCAGCAAAAGCTCCCTCAATGGAGCACACAGATCCTCAGATACGTGGCAAGTTTTTGTGAATCTACCATCATAGGTTGGTTGTGGAATTCATTTAACTATAGCTCCTGAACTTAAGAACATCAGGGAAACAATAGCTTCTGGTGAGCCTGAAAGCACTTTCTACTGAACCCCGACAACCACGCCAAACCTCATTGACTTGTAATTACCATGAATATCATCCATGCCACTTTGTCCACTGAGACCATAATTTCTACTAAGCGTATTCCACTTAGGGAGAACACAAGTACTTCAGGTGAGCCACCTTCCACTGAACCTTCAGCCACAGCACAAACTGTCATCAGTTCCTCTAGGCCTAAATCCAAGGAAGCCCCTCAGGCTACACACCCAGATGCCACTTTCTCTGAAGGGATAAGGACAAGAGCCATATCTTCAAGTGTACACATAGTCACTCCTAATTTGTTCAGGAGTTGCTATCAAAAGAAACACTAACATTCAAAACTAGAAACACTTCAGGGAAATCTACAAACATGCATGATTCTGTCTCCTTCAAGGGAAGGCAGCTCTGTACCAGGGACTAGGACTTCAGCTGAGCTCTGTGGTTTCCCTGTCCTGGCCTACTCTGCAAACATGCTTTAACTGACTTTACAATCCTGTCAGCCAAACTGATTCCTCACAACACAGCCCTCTCTGCATCAGGTACCCACTGCCACAGACCTGCCTCCTCTGGCCCTGGTTAACTGAAGTGACAACTACTGTCTGCATAACAAAGGAAACAACTAATGTTTTAAATTCAAGTATTTTTCAGGTTTTCTGAAGTTTAAGATTATGTAATTTCATAAGAAGTGAATCTAGTTTGCTATTTAAAATAATTATTGAAGAAAGGTATGATAAAAATCTCACAGTAGAATCACTATTATTCATTGGTAATGTCAGTGTTTTAGGTAATAAGTTAAATAAGCTTATAAAGAACACTTAATTACAATGGTTTGTCACTTATGCATGCAATATAAAAATGGTGATTTTCTCAAATATTTTTATCTTTTAGCATATCACTATTACTAGTATTACTATAAATGTTCCTTTGATATTTCAAATGAAAACATTAATTAACTACTAGAGATATAAAGGAATAAAATAACTGTCCAGGAAAAGTAATAAAATTATGAATTTGGACACTTGTTTTAAATTCCTGATAATTGATGAAATTTGAATTTCATAATTCATAATCTCTGTGGCTATATGCTACAAAGATTCTCTAGAAACTTACTGATGCAGAGTGGAATGAGCCAAGAATATATTTGACAAATCAATACATGTTGAAGAACTGTTGAAGAGTAAAACCAGTTATTCAGACATACTATACAAAGTAGCTTTATTCAGATTTATAACAAATAAATTTCTATTACATGTATAAGAACCCCACAACAAGTGTAATTATCATGTACTACAAACATGCACCCATGAAATAATCTGATTGCATTCTGAAAAAACTGAAAGAAAATATTTTCATTAAAATATACTTGTAAAGATAATATGTTCAAGAAAGGATTTAAATAAATATTTTATATCAACTATAGTAATTAGAAATCACTGAAAAATTCTTCCAGTCACCATAACATATCAATTTTAGTATTTTAGCCTAGCTACCATGCACCAAGGTGACATAATCTTATTAGGACATTTTTAGATTACACTTAAATTCCCTTCTCTTTAAAAGTCCTTACATTTAGTCACACACATACACACACACACGCAAGTGCACACAATTTTGCTTTCAAAAAAGATAAGACATTTCTTAGTTTCAAAACAGAGTAGATGGTCAATAAAAGTCTATCTTATAAATACTCCCTTACTTGTATACACGTACAAATGTTACTAGGCCTGAATATTAGTTTAGTATTGGAGCTGAAATCAATCGTTCAAATCTTAATGCTTTAAAATAACAGCAACTTACTATCTTTAAAATAAAATAGATACAATAAATATGATTGTTTCTTGGAAGAGTACATTTCTTTCCCTTGTTCAGAGTTTAGAGGATGTCTGTGTTTTGTGGCCCATGAATATTTAATTACTTCAACCTCTGCATTTATAATTACATGTTTCTGTTATTCTGACCTATCTGCCGGGTTCCTATAATTAATTGTTTGATTACATTTCATCCAATTTTATTATCCAGGAAAATTATTCCATCTAAAATCTTTAACCCACATACACAAAGTTCCCTTCATTACATAAAGCGACATAGAAGATTAGAAAGTGTACAGTTTAGAGGGATTATGGAAGTCAACACAGTCCATGCACTGTCCCCTGAAGATTTATGTCCAGTCATGTGTAAAGTACATTCATTGTATCTGAAGTTGCCCAGAAATCTCAATGTATTATTCAGATCCAAAATAGGCCAGGGCATTAAAGAGCCTACCATGTCGGCTTTGGCCCCTGGGCACCCTGAGACAGCAATTGAGACTAGGCATGGTGGTGCACACTTGTAATCCCTACACTTGGGAGCTATAAACAGGTGGATCACTCAGAGTCTGACCTAGTAGTGAGACTCTGAACACCCTGTAGACCCTTCCCCCCCCCAAAAAAAAATAATAACAATGATCTGAGACTCACCATTTTGAAAGTCTTCACTTTGATCACCTAAATAATCTTAAAAGACAGCAAGGATAAGGCTCATGGCATAATCCCTCTTATGAAAACAATAGATTTTCATGAGAAACTAGAAAACAATCTCTCTGCAAATTTAAAGACCCAATCAAAAAATGGAAATCTGAAATAGACACTTCATAGATGAAAAACTACATGAGGTTTAGGGCCCAGGTTTCCATGGTCAACCCCACATGCCTTTCTGGGCACATGGCCAACAACTCAGTGAGATCCTGTGTAGTGGTGCACGCCTGTAATCCCAGCACTAGGGAGGGTAAAAACAGGACCACCACAAGTCAGAGCTGCATTGTGAGGCCCTATACCCATTACATTAAAAGAAAAAAAGGTGGGCTACATGATGCGAAATAGAAAGAGAAAGTTCATTGGAAAGTAGAACTAAGGAGGGAGAGGGGAAAAGAAAAAGACTGATGAACAAAGAAGGAAAAATGGAAACAAAGCTTTTGTAAATACAGCAAAGAAGAGGGGTTGAAGGGGACTTGCTGAGGGATTGAAGGGGGAGAGAAGGAAAGAAGATAAATAATGCACAGGGTATAAATTCCTTCTGATAAATGTGACCGTTGTCTATATGAAATGTACAAATAAGCTTAATTAACAAAAAAGTGCTGCTCCTTGAAGCTGGGTATCCAACTAATTTCACTATTATATACTTCGTTTTTAATGAACTTTTACCAAAAAAAAAAAAAAAATTCAGAAACATTAATGAAAAGAACTATTTGTACCAAAATGCTTAGGAAAGTTATCACGTCTGCATCTTGCACTCTAAGCAACTATTATGAAGATAACAATATGCATTGTATTAATTATTGTGGATGTCCTACTAAGGAGCTTTGAAACTATCTCATTGTTATTTCTTATTAAAAGTAATTAAAAATGAAAAAGAAACAGATTCAGAGTTCTACAGCTTTAGATAGTTTACAGATCACTAAGCAACTTGTTCACCAATAATATACTCTAGAAATGCAGACTTGGAAAAGTAAGATTTGAATGTAATAAAGCCAGGCAAGTGGAAAAACAAAAGAGAATTCAGAACCATTTTCTAGCTAACAAAATGTTGAAAATACATGGACTTAACCATTTTTAATCCAAAAGAATTAGGTGGTCTTTTACAGACTGTTAATGTTAAATCAAATTACTTTATTTTTAAGCAAACACACACAGAATTTCACTATAGTTGAACAGTAACTAACAAATTTATGTGGAGCCTATATCACAACTCCGGTTTTCTAATTTTTACAATCTTCAAGCAATGATATTATTTTATTTTATCCTTTGGTTGCTTTATGAGCACTGTAATTAATAATCTACACCAGAAGTTAGAAATATAATATAGTTAATGCTACTTATAGTTATGATACCACTCAATTATTTTATTTTTTTATTTTTTTTATTTTTGGGGGGGACCAGGGTTCAAACTCACGACCTTGCACTTGCCCAGCAGGCACTTGTGCCTCGGAGCTATCTCCCCAGCTCCTCCACTCAATTATTTTAAATGAAAAATATAATCATGAAAATACACAGATATGAGGAAATTTTCAACATTTCTATCAGCAGTTATACTAATTCAATTATCGCAATGTATAAAATCATTGGGTAAAAATAAAAGGAAATTTTTACATTCTATTATGTAACTATCATGAGTGGTTCTTTATTTTACTCAGATAATTTCCAATATTTAATAGATTAAAATTAAGGAAGCATTAGTTCGATGATATAATAATTAGTACTACCGAAAATAGAAATAAGGGGTTGGATAATATGCTTGATATATGTCAGTGGTTTATCTATGTGACACTATGACCTATTCTAGTCTTACTGTAAATATCAAATATGTTACTGAGAAAATATTGCCTTATTAAAAATGTCAGACATTTTCCTAGGCAATGAGAATCTACACAGAAATCAACAGAATTAAGTAATTGTCCTATTGGAATTTATAGTCTAGTTTTATTACTGGTGATTACGCATATAATGTGATTTTTATTATATATATGAAAGTTCATATAAATAAAAATAGTTGCACTATGTTATAGCTACTGCACATTGCTTTTTTGTACTTACAAATGTATACAATTACACAAGAGATACAACTATGCTCAACGCAGGGATGAAACGCCAGTGAATGAGGGTGAGCTCTGCATTGCAGCTCTACATTTAGCTGACAGTGCTGGTGAGTCACCCGTGCTCCAAGACTCAGCCTTTCAGTTGACCCTTGCTGCTAAGTCATTCTCTATATTGAGACAAAATTTTATTGTCAGTAACTTTCACCTGTTTATCCTGCTCTGTTTCAAGAGAAAGACTCAAAATAAATCAACCTCTTCCAAAGGTAGCTCTTAATTATTTTGACATCATGGACTGGCCAAATAGCTCAGCAGATTAAAGCTCCTGCTTAGGCAAATGCAGTGACCAGGTTCAATCCCCAGCCTGCCTTGTCAGCCCTGCCTCTGAGGCATGCTAAAACAGCAACCAAGACTGGGAATGGTGGCACAAGCCTGTAATCTCAGCTCTTGGGAGGCTGAAACAAGTGGATCACTATGAGTGAGAACTGCATAATGCGACCCTATAGGCCCTGTAGACCCTGTACTAAAATTTAAAATAATTTTAAAAATTATTTTGGCATCATAAACCTGCTGCACATTAATCAAGACTTTTTTTTGGAAAAGAAAAATCTCCTTCTTAAAAGGTGAAAGTTAGCCATTTGACTTTTAAATCTGATAATACTTTCTAGTAGGAAAGAGAAACACAAAGGGACACCCATCTATCATTTCAAATGTCAGTGCAGCTCTCATGTGGCTATAAGCCCCAGGCAGCCACTCCAGCACTTGAAGCCCACCAGTATTATCACCAACATTTGCTGTGGAAATCTTGGTGCTCTGTCAGTGGTTTTGTTTGTGACTGCAGCTCTCAGACCATGATTTAATCCTCAAGACCCCAAGAAGAAGTAAAAATTATCATCTTCATGCCCAGGTGATACAGAAAATGTTAGAGAAACAATGGGTTGCAAAATAAGTTCCATGTGTGAGCCTGAGGTTGTTCCAGTGACTAGTCTAACCATCACTTAATTGTAATCATACTGTACTAACTGGGCACTTTTCTTCACAATGATGAGAGAGGCGCTGTGTAGGGTAGGGACATCATGATATGTCATTTATATCTCAGTAAAGTGATTGAAAAATATATAATGGGATGAAAGTTATCTCTTCCCATTTTCATTAGAATATATGTGGTATATAGTAAATACATTCATACTGACAGAACTGGTACATAAACACATTATATCTTAATCCTTTTTTATTTCTTCTCCTCCTTCATCCTCCTGTCTCTTCCAGGCCTCAGATCCCCCTTCATGTTCTTACAAATAACCGAGTCTTTGATTCACTGATTATATATATATATATATATATATATATATATATATATATATATATAATTTTCTTTTATTTTGAAAAGTGAAACAAGAGCAAGAAAAACAGAAACAGGGTAACATACAACAATACATACGTTACAGATTTTCAAAACAAGAATAACTGAGGGGCTGGGAAGATAGCTCAGTAAAATAACTGTTTGTCTGGCAAGCACAAGGGCCTGAATTCAATCCCTGGTTCCACAAAAATAAGGATTATCATTCCCTCATGCCCAACCAAAACAAGAATAGCTGATTAGCAATGATTGATATAGTATCTGTTTTTATCATCAAATCTATTGCTCAGATTAAGAGATTTATGGCTAACACAATTGTCCTAAGAATTTCCATCATTTTTTTGAAAATAGCAGTTAATGGGTAAAATTTACACCCTGACTAAGTCTCTATGCTGATAGCTGTGAACTAAGCAACAATTATTACTAAAACCATGCTTGAAATACCTGCCGTCTTGTTCCCATCTTTGCGCTATTTTTTTTTCTGTTGCATTTTCATTTGTTTCTACTTTGACTTTTATAATTCTGTCCCTTCTTTTAAGTTTCAGGTTTGGGTCATTGTCTGTCTAGGACCTTGAGATATGTCTCTAAGTTATTTATTTGGTATTATTCTGTTGTTATGTGTGCAGCTATAACTTTCCTCTGAGATTGCTTTCACTGGGTCTCTCAGGTTTTGGAATATTGCATTTCCCTTTGTCATTTGATTACAGGGACTTTGATATTTCTCTTCTGATTTTTCTTCCTATCCACTGTGTTTTCAGTAAGTTATCATTTAATCTCCATGTTCATATAGTTTCTGTGGCTTCTTTTGCTACTCATTTCTATCTTTATTGCACTATGTTCTGGTAAGACTCCACTATAATACACTAAGGAACTATTTCAATAATTTTTGCACTTAGTTAAGCATGCTTTGTGGCATAAGCTATGTCTATTTTGGCAAAAATTCCATGCACTCGAGAAAAATTTACATTCTGTTACTGCTAAGTGGAACGCTCATAGACATTTGTTAAGTCTATTTGTTCAATGGCATGTTTTAACTGGTGTTTCACTGTTGACTTTTTCTGCTGATTGACCTGTAAAATTGTGATACTAAAGTGTGCTACTAATCATATTAGTCTCTGTGCTCTGTCCTCTGAAGTTTTATAGTTTTTTGAGGGGTTGATTTTCAGTAAAGTTGGGTGCATCAGAATTTCTTAGATATTGACAAGAGTTCCCTATTCAGGAAATTAATTGGACCCAGAAAGAAGGCCTGACATGTGATGCAGACTTCCCTGGGTCCACTGGAACTTATTTGACCCAGCACAACTAGTGCAGAAAACTGCTACAGAACTTACTGCAGAGAGACAAGACTCACCCAACTGATCCAGGAGCAGAACAACTTGCCAGAGTAGCACAGCAGGTTTGTATCCAAGGACTGAAGCAAGAAGAAGTGAAGCTCAGCAGCCAGACCCAAGCCACACCTACCTGAACAAGTTTGAACTTCATATCCAGACCTGGTGCTAAGGTAAGAACTCTACCAAAGCTCTATACCAAAGGTCAGAAAGCAAGGCTATAAAAAATGACAAAGAGAAGGAGCAAAATATGTTCTCAGTCCCTGAACCCACCCAGAACAAATACAGGAGATAGTAGCATAGTAGAAATTGAAAATCACACACCTGAAATCACTGAAATAATAGCATTCAAAGTGAAGAAACAACTGCAGAAAAGTATAAAGGAAATCAGATCAGAAATAATTTATCAAGTAAAAAAAGAAACAATAACTACAATAAAAGAAGTACCAAGTGCTTCTAAAGACACTGACAAAAAAAAATAGAGGAGAATAGAAAAATATGAAATCCTTGAATGAGCAATATAGGAGAGTAATAGAATATATGAAGCAGATTCAAAGTGCTATACAGGAACTTAAAACCTCAATCACAAGCTGGCAAAACCATTTCAATCAAAGTGAAAATAGACTTTCAGACCTTAAAGACACCATTGCAGCTATTATCTCTTAATAAAAACCACAAGGCAAGAAAAAATAATTCAACATCTGCAAGATGATGTAAAGATGAACAATGTAAAACTAATGGTCATCAATGAGAAAGAAGAAGTCAATATAAATGACATAAAAAGAATATGAGCAAAAGTAATAGCAGAAACTTTCCCAAATATGGGAAAACAATTTCACATTCAGTCAACTGAAGCACATAGAACTCCAAATAACATTAACTCAATTAAAAACATACCCAGACATATAATAATCAAGATCCCAGAAGTTCATCACAGGAACAGTGTCCTAAAAGCTTCTACAGAAGAGAAAAAGATCACATTTAAAGGAAAAATCATTGGAATAATGGCAGATTTCTCTTTACAAACCATCAAGTCAAGAGCATGGAGCAAAGTACTTCAACTCTTGCGAGAAAATAAATTCCATCCCAGACTTCTATACCCTGAAAAACTCTCTTCCAAGTTCAATGGAATAGTGAAATACTTCCAGGGCAAAGAATGACTGATGAACTTCATGATGGCAAAGCCAACCCTGCATAGCTTAGTAAAAGATATGCTAGAGAGGGATCAAAATGATCACAACCTCATAAAGGAGAATGGAAAGAACCCACTAAATAGCATAAATAATTAAACACAGGAGAAAAAGAGGTATACCAAAGTAGTCTTTCAGCTATTCTTTTGTATGCAGCAACAGAATATATCCATAGGCATATTCTACAAATGGACTTCTCCTGTACCCTATGGATCATGATTCTGTCTGGGTCTACAGGATGGATATCAAGGAAATAGCAGTAGTTCGGTCCCACAAGTGACAGCCACCAGTAGGCATCATATTACTGTGCCTATGACATACTAGAACTTTGTGGAATATCCTAGCTCCAAACCATTGAAGTTAGATCGCTATTGTGTAGTTATGTAATATAATTGTTCCTAGCCCCAAAATGCTCAGTCAGTTAAATGTAGTGACAACAAAATTACTTTGAGTCTATCTGAATGATATTTAAAGGATATGGTATTCCTTTGAGGCAGAAGTTTAGGGGATGCCAAGGAGACTGAACAAAAGGGCATGACAGTCACAGAGAACTGTCAAGTCACAGCACAGAACAGCTTTGCTCTCCTGGATCTGACATCAGAAGAGGATATAAAAGACAGCCACCAGTGAATTCATAGCCACTGTGGTCCTCCTACCCTTGGATTGATTCATCCTCTAGGTTGTATGGATCTTTACTCTTCTTTTTGTTCTTCACTTTTTCTTCAAGTTCAAAAAAAAAAGAGAAAAAATATACAAAATATTTAATTCAAAAAACAGAAAAAAGAGTTCCCTATTCTACTTGAATTGCTCCCCTTATAGTAGTTGTCTGTCTCTTCTGATCTTTGACTTAAAGTCAGCCATGTCTGAAAATAAGATAGTTACTTTTGCTTGTCTTCAGGCTCTGGTTAAATGGACTATCATTTTCCATCCTTTCACTTTTAGTCTATGCATTTCTCTTTTGGATGGCATGTGTCTCCTGTAGGAAACTTATGATTGTATTTTGCTTCTTCATCCAATTTGCCAGTCTATGTCTTTTGATTGAGGAATTGAGAACATTAACACCCTATTTTTCCTTTAACTTTTTTCCTTTTGTTTAACCACTCTCAGTTAAATTTGAACTTTCCTCTGGTCTCATTGGTACTGGTGATGTTCCTGTCCCAAAAATTCCCTCGAGTATTTTCTGAAATGCTGATTTAATGGTCGTGTATTTCTTTAGGACTTGTTTCTTGTGGAAAATAGTTCTCTATCAGCTCTGAAGGCTAATTTTGCAGAATATAAATATCTGAGTTAATAATTGTTTCTCTTCTAAGGCTTGCAAACCTCATCACAAGCTCTCCTGACCTTTAAGGTTTGTATTGAAAAATCATTTTTCTCATGGGCTTTTCTTTTTTAGGTTATGTGCTGGTTTTCTCTAACACCTTTTATTATTCTTTCCCAAAGTATATATTTAGGAGTGGATCACCTGCATCAAAATGTCTGAGCATATTCAATTTTACCACACATGGCCAAATTGATCTTCAAAACTATACAAATTTATACTCTTCTACATGTATGTCAAGTTTTAGATCTATATGAAAAGTACATATTATCAGATTTTTAATTTTGTCAATTCTTTGTATGAAATGAAACTCCTTTGTCACTATAGTTTGTAGTTTGATAATCTATCCGTTTTTGCATTCAATGAGTTCATTCCTACATTTACCTTGAGTGTAATATTCTTTAAGGTCCCGCTCAGAAGCTGGAGCAATGAACCAAATACCAGATCCATGCAACTGTAAAATAATATATGTTCTAGGTCCTACATATAAAAGAAAAGAGAAATTATGGGGCTGTACAGATAGCTGAGCAGATTACAGTGCCTACTTCAGCAGACACAGGGACTGGGGTTCAATCCCCAACATCCTATGCTGGCCCCACCGTGGGGCATGCTCAGATGGTGACTGAAACAGGGCATGGTAGCACGCTTCTAGCTACTGGGAGGCTGAAAACAGAAGAATCACTATGAGTCTTATCTGTGTACTGAGACCCTGTGGACCCTGTACTAAATACTGAGAGAGAGAGAGAGAGAGAGAGAGAGAGAGAGAGAGAGACAGAGAGACAGAGAGACAGGGAGATCATGGTAGACTTTCCAAGTATTAGTTGGGTTACAGACAAAGCCATCTCACCAGGGAAATGAGAAACACTCCTGCACAGTGAAGCTCATATTTGAACTGTCATCATTCCTCAGCGGGTTAAAGATGATGATGTGTCCTAACCCAGCTGCCTACCAGAAGCAGAAACGAATTATTTCCAAATGAAGAGAATTTTTTCATGAGTCTCAAATTAGCTCTATAACTTTTCATAAAAATTTTAGAGTACCCTAATAAAATTCATTGGGTATGTAAGAAGACCATAGCATATATATATATATATATATATATATATATATATATATATATATATATATTGCATATAACAAGATAAAGTATCTATACACCAAAACAGACCACAGAAATAATATTACAATTTTAAAATATGAACTTTAAAACATAGATTATATGTTTAAGAAATTAAAGGCAAGAGGTAGAAACTTAGAGCTATATTTCTAATTCCAAGATTTAAAAATAAAATAATTTATATTAGAGATTTAACAGGTGGCTTAATATTAGATTTAAAGATTTAAAAATAAAATAATTTATATTAGAGATTTAACAGGTGGCTTCAACAGGTAATGCATCAGAACAAAAAAATAGTGAACCCTAGACACACAAAAAATGGAGGAAAAATACAATTCTAAAAAAACTAATTTAACGCTATCTGAGAAGACAGACCATGCAGAAGCAATATTTGAAAAGATGATGTTTCTTTTTTCTTCTTCTGCAAACTAATAGTAGGAGCATTAAACCAAAGGTTCAGGAAGCATTGACAGATAAAATGGTGAAATTTAGCTAAATGTATCATCAGTTGCCATTACTATAAAGAATATTTGAAATGATTTGATTTATAACAAGAAAAAGTCTATTTTACCTTATGGCTTCAGAGGCTTCTGGCCACAATCAACTGGCCTTACTCTTTGGGGACCTGTGACAGGCAGCAAACTTGATGGGCTGTGCTTGGGGTAACAAAGCCACCAGCTCTTGGGCAGAATACAGAAATGAAAGGCAGAAGTCATTCCTGGGATCCCAATTGCCCCTTCAAAGATATGTCTCTGGGCCAACCAGATAGGCACCTTCATAGGAAGAGCCCAGGGACCAGGGCTCGATCCCCAGCATGCAGTGCTGGTCCCACCCTGGGGGCGTACTGAGATGGCCACTGAGACTGGGCGTAGTGGCACACGCCTGTAATCCTAACATTTGGGAGGCTGAAAACAAGGATCACTACTAGTTTGATTATGTTGTGAGACCCTATAGATCCTATACCAAATACATTAAAAAAGAAAAGACATATCCCCAGGGACACCACAAAACTTCCCTGCTACTTTCTACCTCTTAAAGTTTTCACCATGTTCAGCACCACCAACCTAGAAACCATACCTTTAACAAATGCAACTTTGAGTATGCTCCTGTTCCAACCCAGAACACAAACAAAACCCTACCACTTGATCATATCACACTTAAACTCCAACAAAGCAAAGACAACACAAAAATGTTAAAAGCATCCAGAAAAAAGCTACATTTCCTTCAAAGTGAAAACAGATTAACAATTATCTACTCATACACACACACACACACACACACACACACACACACACACACAAAGTTCAACTAATATTTTACGAAGACAACAAACTCAAGACTGTATAAAACACTCCTGTCATTGGATTTTTGTATTTTCCCTTCTCTTTCTTCCAATTTCTCCATAATTCTGTCCTAACACCCATTAGGAAGGACAGAAAAATTCTCTCTGAAAGTGAGAGAAGCTGTGAGAGACAGAACAGCACAAGGCAGACCTGACAGAGGAGAGAACCCCACACTGTGTTTTTATAGCCTGAATTCAGGGGAGATCTTTCTCACTGGAAGAGTGGAAACAGAGATAGGACCAGGGTTCCACACTGGGAAAATTAATCAAACAAGTTAATTAACCAAGCCAGTAGGAGTCAGGTTTTTCACCATTGGAAACTGGTTTATACACTTATGACAAGGAATACAGGAGAATATTGGCACAGAAAAGCCTTTAAAATCAATGACGCTGAGTCCCTATCTTCAGGAAAGAAAGCGAGTGATGATCAGTGCCCAACACTGTATTAAGCACAATGCCATTTGGGTTGAAGATCTAAATGTAAAAAGGCAAAATGAGAAACTCTTCATAAAAGTTACTGGGTGAAAGTATTCTAATAAAGTATTCACAAATATAGGACACAAACAGCACCCATACAGTGGAAGAAGATATTGACAACCAAGGGCACATGCATAAGAATATAAAAAAACTACAGATCAATAAGCAGACCAGGACCATGCTCAGTGGTACAGCACCTGCCTGGTTAAGTGTGAGGTTGTGAGTCGAATTTCCAGTACAAAACACAAAATAGAAAAGAAAAACACAGGCAACCAATTCAAAAATAACCAAACGATTACAAAAGTTCTTCAAAACAGAGAATAGCCAACTTTTTGGTAATAGATTAAAACACATTAAAAATTGAGTCATCTGAGAAAATGAAGTCAAAATCACCATGGACTCTGCACCACATTGATAGAGCAGCCAAGACGGGTGTGGGTGAGGACAGGCTGTAGCCACGAGTCCAGCAGTGCTGATGGACATAGCTGGCTTTTCATTTTTTCCTTTCTGCTCCTTCCCATTTCTGAATAATTCAGTCCTAAAATCCATCAGGTAGGATAGAATAAAAGCACAAATTCTCTCTGAAAGTGAAAGAGGCTGTGAGAGACAGAAAAGCATGGGGCAGTCTTGACAGAGGAGTGACTCAGAAAGTTGAGGGTTGACGATCCTTTTGCAAAGTTGTTCAGGAGTATCCCCTCACATTGAGCACTTTCTTACACTGTGATTCAGCCCTCATGGTCTAGTCCAAGCCTGATATCCTGTATGCATGTTAAGCGATATTGTGCAAAGCAGCAATTATGGTAATATCCCAAATTGAGGAGACCTAAATGGCTACCAACAAAATAATGGGTAAATAAATTACCATATAATAATAAAATGGCAATGGAGGGTTGATGGTGGAAACAACGACCTGCATGAATCTCACACATACAAGACTGAGCCACAGAAGCAAGATGTGGGAGAGCAGGAGACATATATTTTAATGCCTACTATGTTTGTTATCAAACAAAATAACAGTATTAGAAATTACAATACTGTTTACTTGAGTAAAGAACAAAAGGTGCTTGATGTGGGCCTATGGGAAGCTTGTAAGTACTGGCAATGCTCCATTTCTTGATTTCAGTATGGATGTGTTTGTTCTGTGATAGTTCTGGGTATTAAATTATGCTTTGTAGTTTTCTGAGCTCATGTTTTACATTAAATAAAGAATAATACTAATTGTAACAGATTAACATTAAGAACTAAAAATGAAGAAATAGTATAACTCAAATTCTAGAACTTTCTAACTTTAGTAATATACTGTCATTGTCACTATTTTTATTGATTAAACAAATACCTATTATTCAGCACAAACTGGCTAAATATAGATTACAGGTCCCTAACTCCAGACAGTTTTCCTAGCATAACTCCCCAGTGATGCATATATGTAGTTATTAAATCAGTCTCTTGTTCACTTGCAATGTGTTAAACTGTGATAATCTCCTGAACCTTAAACAACAAACTTGAATTTATTTACAGAATGGATTTAATCCAAAACATCTCACATCCTGATTACAAGCAGAGATATAGGACTAGAAAAGAGTAAAATCTGAAAGCTCTTTAGCAGAAAAAGTGCCTCAGAGCCAAAAAGGAAGAGCAGCCTAGAGCAAGCCCCTTTCCCCCTCTGACATGGTGTAAAGGCTGTTAGCCTCTGGGCAGTGTCACACTGACACCCACAGCCCCAGCACTGGACCACAGTCAATCCCAAATTCGAGAAGCCGCCCCATGGCTGCATGAGGCTTTGGAGGGACAGCTAGACACAAAGCACAGCACTAAGGTATTCTTTCTCCCCACTACGTGCTATGTACTTCACACTTATTGCTCAGCCCTCTTTGTGTCTAAGTAGAATTCACATCAGAAATAGCAGTTATCTTTTAACACTTAAAGAAATGCTCACTCACTTGCTTCATTCTCATCATACTCTCCAGAAGATATAAAGAGCCCCGGCGCCTCCGTGCCTTGAAGGCTTCAGGTACCGCTTCTCAGACCCGACTACACACTTTTTAAAAAGTGTAGCTTTCTGACCCATCCTCAATGATCAACTCAGTAGATTAAAACAGAATTAATCAAATCAAAATGTGAACTACCAAGAACTCTAAATAACAGAATCTAAATCTGTAGGTTCTTTTTTTTTTTTTTTTTTTTTTTTTTTTTTTTTTTTTTTTTTTTTTTTTTTTTTTTTTTTTTTTTTTTTTTTTTTTTTTTTTTTTTTTGTCTTTTTGAGACAGGGTCTCACTATGCAGCTCAGGCTGTCCTTGAACTCACTTTGGTAGCCCAGGCTGGTCTCAAACTCGCACCGATCCTCCTGCCTCAGCCTCCCGAGTGCTGGGGTTACAGGCGTGCGCCACCACGCCCGGCTGTAGGTTCTTTTTTACAATGATACTCATCGTCATTTTCTTTTTTAGAATTTGAACAGCTAGGAACCACACAGTAGATGTTTACTCAAAGTATTCAATTGTGTGACTTTATGGGAATGCTAAATATCACAGGAAATAAATTTTAAGAACTAGAAATAGTGAGAATATATTTATAAATATTAAATAACAAAATGACTTGAGAAAATGACAGAAAAGAAATAATCTTACATAATCTGAAAAGCAAATGTGATACTATATAAATACCTTTAACACAGTCTCATCATCTAGAATGCCCTTTCCTTATTACACATGAAATTTAATACTAAATGCCAAAACTTGGGATCAATAAGATTTTATTCAAATTTGATAGCATTCATGTGTCCTAAACAATCTTTAAATATAAACAGATTAGATTTACTTTGTATGAAAAATGTGCTATTTGAAACTTCACATAAAATAGAAAACTTCTATATTAAATGTTCATGTCCAGTAAGTCGTATTTTTAGTCTAAATGTAGTTTGGGCAATTCATTGTGATTAAGGTAGTTGTCTGATCACTATGTAAATCTTGTTTTAAAAGTGACTATTTGGTAGTTGAGGCATTGGTCATAGAATCACTTATGATGGTACTGATAGTAGAGCTGGTGGGGGAATGATGTAAGCAGATATCAGAATTTAGTTTTCCACTATTCTAATTATAGCAACAATAGGAAAAGTCATTATGAAGTCATTTTTGTCAGAGAAGTATGCAGCATGATTTACTAGACATGTTGGTCACTTTTTGCTCATGAGTAGGCAGTTCATGATGGCTTTAAATAGCACATCAGTAACAACTATAGTGCTTAGAGACCACTGGTAAGATAGTGGAAGATTTTTATAAACTTTTGTCTGTTACTGAGTACATACAGTACAGATGCTAGCACTGTGGAAATGGTGCTACAGTAGAAATACCACATCACTATGTGATCAATTAGAGCACCAGTACCTCTGATGAAATTTGAGTAGCATGTTGCTGACATGGTGCAGCTGTTGTGGCCAGTGGACTAATTTAAATGGACAGTGGAAGTGTTTCAGGGGGTTCAACAGTAAATCATGGAGAAGTGGTTGCACTTGCTCTTAATCAATAAATAACTGTTTATGGATATTGTGAGGTTAGCTGGTGTTAATGTATGTGTTGATTTTATTTTTAGTAGAAATGATAGGGGATGGCCAGATGGTTCAGTGGTCTAAAGTGCCTGCCTAGGAAAGCTTAGGCAACCTCAGGGACTGTGGTTCGATCCCCGACACCACATACTGCACCAGCCCCACCTCTAGGGCAGGCTGAGCTGGCCATATTATAAAAAATAATAATAATAATTTAAACAAAGATAATGGACATAGGCTCAGCAGAGCTACTAGCAGTGATTGTCCTGGTAAACAGTTCAGGTAGAATGGCAGTAGCCTTTGGGTGTGGATTCAGTAGTCAGTAGTGTTGTTCTTTGTATGAGCCTTGGTGAGAGTTCTGTCAGTGCTCACTGTGGTCAGTTGGTAGTAGAGCACAGTGTTCTTGTGGCTTCAAAAGACTACTGACATTTGTTTGAGTACTAAGGTTAATGACAGCAGTGGTTATTATTGTAAGGTTTGGTTAAATGGAGGTAACAGATGTGGGCAATGTGGTTGCAGTTTCAAGAAAAGTGGCAGCAGTGCTAGCAGGTGGCTCGGTTCAGATGATAGCCTCTGTCACTGTCCAGAGTGGAGGGCTGAGAAGACACACTATAGCCAAGACGCGCATAGCCACCAGTACTGCTGTGTGCTTCCACTGAAGTGAAAGCTGATATTGTGCTGGATGTGTAAGTGGAGGCAGCAGCGGTAGCTGATAGGGTTCTAGGTTCAGTGAAAGTTCTGGCAGGGGTACTAAGTGCTGCAGTTGAAGTGGGAACCGATATTGTAGATAGCCGAGGTGAGACAATCGTGGTAGCTGGTACGGTTTTACATTCAGTGGAAGTTCCATTAGTAGTGGAAGGTGATTCAGTTCAAGTGAGAGCTGCTATTGTAGTGGGTATCTGTGCTAATGCAGTAGCAGTTTCTGATGTGCTTTCAGGCACAATAGAAGTACTAGCAGTCATAGTAGGTGGTTCTGTTGAGGTCAGGGTAGTTGAAGTTGATACATGAGTTGCGGCTGTAGTGGTAGCTGATGCGATTGCAGGTGCAAGGGATAGACCAGCAGTTGTAGTGGTAAGTGATCCAGTTGAAGTGGAAGCTACTGTTGTAGTGGATGTTTGAGTTGAAACAGTACTAGTGGCAAAGGTGGTTGGAAGAACAGTGGAAGTTCCAGCAGTATTAGTAGGTGGTCCAGTTGAAATGAGGGCTGCTGTTGTAGTGGATGTTTGAGTTGAGGCAGTTCTGGTTGCAGATACTGTTGTATGAACACTAGAACTTTCAACCGTGGTAATAGTTGGTTCAGTTATAATGGAGGCTGTTGTTACAGTGGATGCCTGAGTATATTCAGTGGTTGTAGCTAAAACGGTGGATGTTTCAAAAGTATGTGCTTCAGGAGAAAGGCCTGCAGCTGCAGTGGACATTCCAATTGATGCAACAGTGGTCGCTGATGCCCTAGTGGCTTGATCGGAGGTACCAATAGTAGTGGTAGGCAATGCAGTTGAAGTGGGGGCTGCTGGTGCAGTGGATGTTTGCATGGAGCCCATAATGCTGAAAGACATGGTTGTAGGTTCCCTGGAAATGCTTGGAGTGATGTTTTTTAATTCAGTTGTTGTAGCTGCTGTAGTAGTGGTAAGTTCAGTGGCTGCCACAGTGACAGAAAACTTGGTTGTGGGCTGAGTGGAAGTACTTGTAGTTGCTGTAGCTGTTACAGTTGAAATGATGTCTGCTTTTGTAGTGATCAGTTGAGTGGTGACAGGACTGAGAGAGAGTGTGGCTAGAGCTTCAGTGGAAGTATCTAAAGTAGTAATAAGTTTAGGTAAGGTATGGCCTGTAGTTCTACTGGCGGTTGTGGTGAGAGCATTGGTGGTGGCTAACGTGTTTGTACCTTCAGTGGAAGTGGAGGCAGTCAGTGTGGCAGCTTGTTCTGTTGAAGTAACCATTATTGCTGTAATGGTTGGGTCTGAAAAAGTGGTAGTACCAGCTATCGTAAGGCCTCTGTAGAACTCCCTGACATTGTGGTGGTGATTGCTCCAGTGGAACTGGTGGTGAATGTGCTTGTGGTTTCAGTGGAAGCACTGGTGATAGTACTTGTGCTCCTTGGTGCTATTGTAGTACCAGCAGTGGTTGTGATTATAGGCTGAATTGAAGTAGATGCTGCGGCAGATTCTAGTATGATACTGGTAAGTATAGGTTTAGAACCCGTAGATGAGGTCATTTGAGTAGTAGATGGAGTCCCTTGGCTCTGGGTAAGTTTTATAACAATATCTTCATTATTCTTCACACTAGCCACCAGAGAAACTATTAACACTCCCATTGCTGTAGTTATTGTGCCAGCTAAGAGACAGACCAGGAAGATTTTCCACAGAGACCAATCTCTGATGAAATTTTGTGCTCCCTGGGAAAAAAATTTAACAAAATTATTGAAGAGAAGAAAGTTCAAGGAAAATCAGTCCTATTGGTCATCTTTTGTATATTACATTACTTCTAATTATTTTACACTTCTAAATATTATGTATTTTATGTTGATTTTATGCAGTATAAAATAAGGATTGAATTTCATTTGGGGGCATGTAAATATTATTTTTTCTGAACCTTTGTTGTCTTCTTGAGGCAGAGTTTTGCCAACTTCACTGTAGTAGGCTAGTCTTGAACTCACTGTGGGGCCCAGAAACCTCAAACATACAGAAATCCTCCCATCTCCGGCACCCAAGGGTTGGGATTACAGGCGTATAGCACCACACCCAGATTTCCCAGAACTCTTAAATGAACACAAACATTGTGCATTCTTGGCATTTTCATCAAAAATAAATTGACTGTGAATGGTAGGTTGTTTCTGTGTTAACTGCTCTGTTCAATTTTTGTGTGCACTTCTTACTTGTGACTAATACTACCCTGCTTAGACTACTATAACTTTGCAGTAAATTTTAAAATAGACTGCCATATTGAAAGAATACAGAAATATAAAACTATCTTAATCATCCTTAAATAAAAATTTAGTTTTCTTTCCAAAATGCCTTATTCTCCTACTTCCCCTAAATTTTTTTCCAGTGATCAAACTCAGGGCTTTGCACTTGTCAGGCAGGTACTTTTAACACTGAGCTATGTCCCCAGCCCTTTCCTTAAAAATTAAAATAAAGAAATTTCCACTGACTTCACAGGATTTCTTACTGATATTTCTGTATCTTTCAAAAAGAAAAAATAGTGTCTTTTTAGAAACTCTTTATACCTCCTATCAAAAATGTAGCTACACACATAAGGACAACTGCTGCATACAGTGACATGGAGGGCCCGAAAGGTCATATGATTAAATGCCTCTGCCTCTCATGACTGTCAACTATCAGAAAATCCACCCTGCAGTTAGCTCCTTGGAGTCTTCTATTTTTATAGTACCATTTGCTGACTCAGCACATTTTCTCACTAGCCTTTTGTCAGGGTCAGTATCTGCCAGCATGAAATCGAGTCTGAAAGCATTTGTTGAAATCCAGGCTCTCCAACACCTGGTTTTGTTGAGTAAGATATCTTTTTTTCTCTATTCCCCCATCTTTAATCATAAAAGTGCAATATCTGTATTATTTGTCATGCTTGAATATTGCAGAATGTAAGTTATGTAAGTTAAATCTAACTCCTGGGTTTAAATCCCACAATGACACGCTCAGCAAGTTCATTAACTTGCAAGTTTCTTGTCTAATTCTCAAATTTCTTCATATCAAAACTGAGTATAGCAGTACCATACATAGTGTTGATAAAACTCATCATGAGCAGCGTTCTCCACAAATAGTTTTTGTAGAAAGCAGTGCATTTACTTACCAATGGCGTAGATTTTGGAGTCTAACAAATTTGGGCTTAATTTTTTACTGTGCTTTTGATTAGATAGATGATGTCATTTGGAAATTTATATTATCCTGCAAATGTTCAGTTCTCAGACATGAGTAGTATCATCTACTTCATAGCATAGTTGTGAATTTAAAGAGCAACATGGAGTATTTTTTCAGTATTTAACAACTACTCAATTTTTTTCTTATAGACAAGCTCAAAACCCCCTCTTACAGCAGAGCACAAAAGGAAATAAACATAGTAGAAACCATCAGAGGATGTGAGGGAGCTTTTAAGTGTCTTAAAATAAGACACATTATCTTGGAAGACAAACTTCAGCTTGAATTGAGAGCAGCACCTAGTAAGCCATGGTGAGGATAAAGTGCATTAGACATCAAGGCCAAGGGAATTGGACGCCCAACTGTCAAAGCCCAGACATGAAAGGCAGCTCCGCCTCCTGCCATTTAGAAATTTAGAAAGGAAGCCAAGTATTTCTGGTTTGTGTGTGTGTGTGTGTGTGTGTGTGTGTGTGTGTGTATGTGGTTTCTTTTGTCATTAATTTCCAGTTTCATTGCACTGTGGTCAGATAATATGCATGGGATAATTTCTGTTTTCTTGCATATACTTAAGCATGACGTATGCACTGATATGTGGTCTATTTTAGAAAATGTCCCATGTGCAGCTGAAAAGAATGTGTGTTCAGAAGTGGTTGGGTGGACACTCTGTGTATGTCCACTATGTCCAGTTGTTCCAAGTTCTGGCTCAGTTCTGCTACTTCTTTGCTAATTTTTGTCTGTTTGACCTATCTTTTTAGGATAAAGGGATGTTAAGGTCTCCTATTAAGATGGTGGTATTGGATATTACAATTTTCATGTCCATTAAGAATTGTCTTATATAATTTGATGCTCCCATGTTGAGTGCATATATATTTATGAGTGTTACCTCTTCGTCTTGAATTTTTCCTCTGGCAATTATGTAGTGACCTTTATTTCATTGGATCAATTTCGGTTTGAAGTTCAGACTGTCTGCAAATAGGATTGCTACCCCTGCTTTTTTCTGAGGCGCTGGGACATGTAGTATCATTTTCCATCCTTTGACTTTCAGCCTATGAATTTCCTTATGGGTTAAGTGTGTTTCTTTTATACACATATTGTTGGATTTTGCTTCCTAATCCACTGTGCCAGTCTATTTCTTTTCATTAGAGAATTAAGTACATTTACATTGATGGTTATAATTGAAATGTAGAAAGGAAGCCAAAAGCAGGATAGGGTGCACATACAAATGCACTATTCATTGTTAAGGGAGGTGGTTATTCTAATTTTTGTTTTGAAACTTGAAAAGAAGAGTACAGCTAATAGAAATTCATCTTAACCTGGCTGCAGACCTATACTTTATCTAGCGCTATCACTGCATTAACTGGTTGTGTGCATTCTTACAGACATTTGAAATTTCCCAGATCATTTCATTAAATCTGTGGCTAAATAAAAAAGCGAGCATCAAAAATAGCTTTCAGCTCTCTAACATCAGCTGTGAGCTGGAGCTTCATCGGCACCATCAGTTGTGAGTCAAAGTCAAATTTTTACCTAGGAAAGAAATCAGAGATCAGACCTGAAACTGAATACAATTCAGTAGGCCATCAGGTGCACAGGAAATCTGCTTCTGACACCAAGTTAAGATGGAAATTGTACACAGAAGTATGACTTCAAAGTCAACATGGTAAACACGTGAAGGCAGAAGGGGTAAGAAAAGGGCCACAGTCAGGCTTAGAAGCAGGCCGGGGCAGGACATGGTGGTGCAGGCCTGTAATCCCAGCATCCAAGAGGCTCAGGCAGGAGGATGGCTGGGATTTCAAGGCCAGCTGGGGATACAAAGTGAGTTCAAGGCCAGCCTGAACTTCACAGTGAAACCTTGTCTCAAAAAGACTATTATAGTTTACTGTCTAGTTGTCCCCACAAAGCCTCATGCGATGATGGGGTGGTGGGCTTCTAGAGTTTCTGATTAACTCATGACCCGGTTCTGGGATTATGAGTGTAAGGGCTACACCTGCCCTGGGGTGGATAGCCTGAATATGGTATCAGGAAGGGAGAGAAGCTTGCTAGCTTCGGAAGCTGCTGCCCCTCCCTCCCTTTGTTCTTTGGTGTTTGCCACCACCATAACAGCTGCCATCTACCATGTGCCACTCAGCCTTAGAGCCAGTTGAGTGTGGACTGCAATCTCCACTAGCTGTGGGCTAAATAAACCAATCCTTCCTTAATTTTGGCTGTTGGGTATTTTGTCCCAGCAATGAGGAGAGCAACTGAGACAAATACCAAAGGAAAAAGTAAGTAGGCAGGAGACCAGAGTGTGACAGAGCCGTGACTTTGTCTTTCACCCAAGTACAGTCACTCACAACATCCGTCACTGCCAACGCATACTTCTAACACATTCTTTCATTTTTTTATTGACCCTCCTATATTGTCTCAAAACTCAGCTTAAGTTTTTATATCTCTACCAGGATCTTTTTTTTAAACGCATAATATGTTGAGTTTTATTTCCTTTTTATTATTACTATTAGTGAGAAAGAAATATCAGTGAGACAGTTTCACAAGAGGTTAGTAGGACAGATGCAATAGTTAATGCATTGCATATTATTGTCTTTGTAGTAGTTGTTAAGAATGCAAGATGCAGACATGATATATTGTCTGAGCACTATTAGTACAAATCTTTCTCCTCATTGAACAAAGTGATGATTGGTATCCTAAGGAAAGGGCCCATCGATTTTCTACCTCCTTTGTATTCTCCCGCAGTGACTTTACATTCTTAGTAGGTCTCACCACACAGATGTCAGTGTCGATTTTCTGAATAGAAGGATTCATTTTCATGTGGGATTTGTTCTGAACTCAGAAAGGCAGCATGGTTTGCAAATATTACCTGACAATGGTGGTATTCTCTGTGTGGAAATTCTGAGTGGCCAATGGGCTCTGGGTTGGGGCAGACATCAGATAAATCCATGCTGGTATGAACAGTTGATGTAGAAAACTGACATGCTAAACAGTGAGTGTCATGATCTGTTGGGCCCAGGAATGGCTACAGACAAAAAATAATGAGGGAAAAACTAAAATAAGAAGTTATTGTACTTCACATATGATACATACAGTTAAGGTAGTATAATTCTGATATACACCAGATTGTGACACATCATGAAGTTGTTTTCATCAATAAGAAGATACTTTAAAACAAACAAACAAAGATAAGCTCACTGCCATTCTTGAAAAGAGGGAATTTAGATAGGACACCGTGAGCTGCACGTACACCAGTAGCTCTTAATATTAAGGTTCAGGAATAAGCATTTTCTTTCACTGTTACCATATTTGATCCATTTGTAAATACAACAATGTTACACACTGGTTTGGATGAAAACATGTGTTAATAAGGCCATTGGATAAGCACACAATATTTAATTTTTTAAATCAATTGAATCTTTATATAATAGCAATATATATGTATATACATAGGATAGCTTGGGTACTTATACTGTTGATTTCTGCTGGTCTATTAAAAGGAGCAGTTAATGCTTAATATTTTTCTCTCTCCTCTTCAATGTTTATAACTTTTGACCAATCTTACAGGCCCATATTAGTAATCTGAACAGTTAATTTGAAGATAACCATATGCAATATAGCAAGCATTGCTGAATTCCTTAAAAAGTAGAAAGAAAATGTTTGCAGTTGAACTTAATAAACTACTGAAAACAGCGTTTAAAAATGTAGGAATATACATATATATATATATATATGTATACTATGTTAATGTGTTAACTTAATATTCTTATTAATATATATATGAAACTAAACAATATGCTGCTTAAATTAGCATTTAAAATCTAGGAATAGATAGATAGATGGATAGATAGATAGATAGATAGATCCTTTATTTAAATCTCACCATTGCTAATAAAAGTTGAAGAAAATCAAAACAAGTCGTAAAATAATATATGTTCCATAAATTGGAAGAATTTAAACATGAAGGTGTCAATCCTTACAAACTAATATGAAGAGTCACTAGTCTCTAATTAAAATTGTGGAAGTATTTTTAAGCAAATTAGTAAGTTGAAATTCTAAAAAATTCAAGAAAATCCAATAGGTCTTGAAGATCTGGAATAATCAAGACAGCATAATACTGTTGCAGAACTAGATAAACATAACATAAATTTTTGAAATAGACACACAAACGTGCAGTCCTCTGATTGACAAAGACAACAACACAAATCATTGCACACAGCATGGTCCTTACAATTACCTGCATGAAAGCAATTCCAGACAGAAATCAATATTTCTTATTAGTGTATAGTAGCTACACAAAATAGTGGACCCACTTTGACATATGTGTGTGTGTGTGTGTGTGTGTGTGTGTGTATGATGTTCCTATCATTTCCCTCCCACTATTCCTTTCCATCCATCAATATCGGTTCTCTAGTAGTCTCCCTTCTCCTTCAGTGCCATCTCTCTTTAAAATAGTAAGCAACGGCCAGATAGATAGCTCAGTAGAATAAGCACTTGCCTGGAAAGTACAGGGTTCTGTGTTCAGTCTCTGATACTGCAAAGTAAACAAATAAATAAATAAATAAATAAATAAACAAATAAATAAACTGGTAAGCAAGAAACACCACCTCAAAGGGTAAATGCTGTATACTTCCATATATGCAAAGTTTAAGGAAATGCAGAGCAAGAAAGGTCAACCTGGAGAAGACAGAGAGCTGACTCAGAGCAAGGGTTCCTATCACCATGGGTGCTGGTGTTCTGTTCATAGGAGTGAGCAGTTCTCAGCCATATATATAATAAACACAGCTGCATCTATGCAAACATTTATCAAGTTGTGCTTGCTTAGCATGGGCTTACATTAAGTATATTTTTCATAAAAATGTCATATACCAATTTGCACAGAACCCTAAGGAGATAACAAAAAGGCTATTGACATTCTTAGTTCAATTAAAGTCAAAGTTCTCAAAAAAGTTCTTGGTCAAAAAAAAATTAATCAGTGCAATTGAGTTTAATCAAATGATTTAGTACATGACTTGTTCCCTGGACCTAGCCTTCACTAACAGCATTGACCTCTGATTTTCAGGGATATGTTTAAGTCTTTGAATTCTGAGAAGTCAGGCTTACTACAGATCTGGACAGCTAATGCTAAAATTTCCACATTACATTTTCAAAGCAATTTGTTACACAGTCAAAATCAAATGTTTTTTGATTTATGCTTTTATTTATAAAAATAAGTTAAAATTTTTAAAAACAGTACAGTATTACTTGAAGGCATTGTTAGCATTCCCAAAATTGCTGATGCTTTGGTTTTGTGAATATTTAAAGTAAAAATTTTTAATGTATCTTTTCATATACAAAAAATCTTATCAATAAGTAGTAATACATACAATTTCCTTCCATGTAAAACTTTAAATTCATTTTGTGAAAGAAATATGTTATACTTAATAATATTGCAGAGCTGCATGTATATTGAAGATGAGTCCCCAGGCAATCAGAATATGCCACGGTAGTGCTACCAGTACTCACTGGATGGCTTCCAGAGGGCTCAGTATTCACTATGTACTTCCTATGTTTTCTGTCCATGCTTAGCTGCCAGGATCACAAACTTAACTCCAGAAACATCTTGCAGCCTCTTCATTGCCTTTTATACCTGCAACTTTGAGAAATAATTAAATTGATTAATAATAAATCTAGTGGTGGGCGTGGTGGCGCATGCCTGTACTCCCAGCACTTGGGAGGCTGAGGCAGGAGGATCGCTGCGAATTCAAGACCAGCCTGGGCTACAAAAGTGAGCTCAAGGCCAGCCTAAACTGCATAGCAAGACCCTGTCTCTAAAAGCCAAAAAAACAAGAAAGAAAATAATAATAATAATAATAATAATAATAATAATAATAAATCTAGCATGAGACTTTGGTGCCAGTGTGAATTAGACTAAATAATAATTATTCTTCAAATGGGATCCACCTTAAGGGAAGAAGTAGGATATTAACACTTAGTCAAAACAGAAGAAAATCAATCCTGCCTGTGTGACTACACTCCTGGTACTCCAGTTAGCTTGCCCAGTGGGAAGAAACTGCAGTCACGAACAGCTCCTCCTTCCCTCCCCATCCCTTCATCTCTCAGGACTCTGGCTTGATGGCAGCAATAGCCCAAGAATGAGTGTCTTATTTTGAGCAACAGATGGGACTTTTTCTTTCCACTCACAGCAACTTTTAGATCTCCCAAACCCACTCACAAGCAGTGAAATTGAATAAGCCTTGTACTTTTTAAATTCTATCTCTACAACTTTTCCAATGTACTTTAATTCCTTTCTTCTCCTTTCTTCTTCTTCTTCCATCTTCATCTGTGTACTTATCTATTTTCTCTGTCTGTCTCTGTCTCTCGGTGTCTCTGTCTCTGTGTCTCTGTCTCTGTTGCTCTGTGTCTGTCTCTCTGTATCTCTGTGTCTGTCTCTCTGTCTCTCTCTCTCTGTCTCTCCTCTCCTCTCCTCTTCTCTTCTCTTCTCTTCTCTCTCTCTCTTTCTCTCTCTCTCTCTCTCCATCCCTTTCCCTCTCTCTCCCAACCCCAGTATTAGGGATTGAACCCAAGGCCTTTAAAATGAGCCACATTCCCAGTCCTTTCTTCATTTTCCCCATTTTGACAGTCTCCCTAAATCACTAAATTGCCTGCTCTGGGATTGAATTTCACATCCTCCTCCCTCATTCTTTCAGAGTGCCAGAGTACAGCTGTGCACTACAACATGCAACCTGGCCAGATTTCTATCTGGTTTCAGAGATCTAAATCACTGACAATAGAACTACAAGATGTCTGAGAGATCCTATAGTTCAGTTACACTGCTCTAAGGTGAAGAAATTTGTTCCCAGAGAGAGGAAATGATAAAATCAATTGTCTCGATGCCCTCTCTTCAACTAGCTCAGGAGTGTACAAAGCTGCATAGCCTAGTAGAAGATCAAAGAAATGAAGTGAGACAAAGATTTCAAAGACTGGGAGTTACAAAGGACCCTACACAGGATGCACGCTACACACTTGAAGCCTTCTGAGGCTAAGTCAGACTCTCAGTGATGGGATCAGGGAATTTCACTTCTTGTTAAAATGCAAATAAATGCTTGGAAGTGATTTACTAAACAATTATTCAAAGGGTGATCATGTCATGTCTTAATGTCTTTGAGAAGAAAATTGTGTATATGAACAGACCCAGATTTTTTTTTAATTTAAAAATGGCTAATTTCTTACATTGCTTCTTCATTTAACAAACACTTTCTGAATCTATCATATTGAATAAGGTCCAAGGGGGTGCATGTTTGTTCAATGTTGAAAGGGAATTAAGATTCCTACCCACTCAGGCCATAGTCAAATAGCCATTGATTATATATTAGTATTTTATTCTTTCTTAAGTTCTTTCATAAGTGAACTTTTTAGCTAAACATTTCAATTGGGATCCAGTGTAACAAAATAAAATAGCCATGAGTCTGTAGAACATAAAGGACATATTTAAAAATCAGAGCATTAATTTGTTCCAAGGAAAAACCATTACAAATAATTCAAAAAAGTAACAGCATTCCATACAAATTACAAGATACGCTAGGACTACACATGATCACTAAAAAAAAAATCACTGAATTTAAAATCAGTACCTGAGGCTCGGGACATAGCTCAATGGCATAGCTGCCACCTGCCTGGCAAATGCAAGGTCCTGAGTTTGATTCTCAGTACCAGAAAAAATAAAATCAATATCTCTAGTAAATATATATTTCAGCTAAAAAGGAATATACTGTGTGTGTGTGTGTGTGTGTGTGTGTGTGTGTGTGTGTGTGTGTAACAGGGGACTCAACTCAGCCTCTTGTGCTTGCCAGGCAAGTGCTTATTCTACTGAGACATTTCCCCAGCCCCAGAAATATACATTTTTCTTGAGATTTATAGATCTAACCTCCTTTGAGACACATATATTTAAACTTTGCACTGAAGTGCCATAACCACTGAGATAAGATGAAACTCTGTAAATATCACAGGGATTGTGTACGCTATTGAGTCACTAGTAAAACACTGCCAAATGGGCTGGGGAGATAGCTCTGTGGCACAAGTGCCTCACTGCCAAGTGCAAGGTCATGAGTTTGAACCCCAGTCTCACACACACAAAAAAAATTGCCGAAGTTTGAAACAAACTGCCATTGATTGATTAATATTACAGGAACCAGTGTAAGAATGAACAAAGACAGCACCATGTACATAAATTTTCAGTACAAAATTTAAACTTTATTTTTCAAAGAATAATTTTGTTCACTATATCATAGACCAAAGAATAGTTTGGTCCACTACATAAATCAACAGCTAGTATAGATTGTAACCAGGTTGTTACAATGCATAAAGAAAACACATCTGTCTCTCGCTGGCATGCTGAATATCTCCAAAAAAACTTCTGACAATAGCAGAATTTTAAGGCCAAGAATTTGAAAGTCTACATTAATTGAGAGCAATTTACTGCATTTTAAAAACTCATAAATTTTTTAGCCAAAAAGCGAACAATCCATTAATAGCAGTTATTTGTAATTATAAAAGTAATCACACTCTAATCTTAAAAGATTTCAACAAAATTTATTCATAGGTCATATTGCACTACATTTCCATTGCTAAAATTTCACTATTCATCAAAATACTTTCATATTTTGCTTTGGTCTTTTGATGTGATGAAAACCAACATGACAGATCCAGCTCTCTCATCTTTATCAATTTTTTAGTCCAGGACATTATTATATTTCACCACACTGTGTTGAGTGATCACATAGTAACCAAAGAGATAGTAGCCAGGTTTCAACAGTTTGGATACAGTACTTAGATCTGTATTTCCTCATAACTTACACTTGAAAAGACAGTTACTCAAGATGCATTAAAGTTGTTAAGGGAGAAATGAAAACCAACTCCCTCCATTAACGATGCAGAGAAAACCATCAGGTGGAACAGTGAAAAAAAATATCAATGCTCTGCAAATTATTCAAGAAGTTACCTTTCCCAACAATAACAAAGTGAAACGAAATGAACTAGGCAGATATTCTTTCTTTCCATGGTGGGAAGGCTACAACAGGAGATCTGCTCATGGGTGGATGAGGAGTAGTGCAACAGAAGTTGCATCCCTTGCTGCAGGGCAACACCAGGTCACACCAGCTGGGTGCTTCTCCATACCTCTGTAACCTCTGACTCAGCCACGGCTTGTTATTAGCATTACTGAGATAGCTTATGGAGCGACGCTTCTTCTAATACATACCACAATGATCATATCTAATCTGCCTAATGCCTCCCTAAGTTAAGTACTACTATCTCACTTTCCTGTTTTGAAATAACAAAGCCTTTAGTGTGTGTGTGTGTTTGTGTGTGTGTGTGTGTGTGTGTGTGTGTGTGTGTATGTGTGTGTGTGTTTTATACTAGGAACTGAACTGAGCCATATCTCCAGGCTTTTTCATGTTTTATTTTGGGACAGAGTTTCACTAAGTCCCTAAATCACCCAGCCTGGGCTCAGACTTGCCATCTTCTGGCCTCTGACTCCTCTGACTGGGATTGCAGGCATGCACCACCATGCTTTGCTTACTTAGTGGCTCTTCATGAACCCCAAGGAAAGTTTATTGCTCCATAATCATTCACGCAAGAAATGGTTATTACATTTCTACAACACTCACTGCACCACATTAGATTCTCTTAAAAATGCAGTGAATGAGAGGAAAAGATGTGTAAGCTTAATTACATATAAGAAAAAAACATTTTTAAAACTAACTGGAGACCACCAATATAACTCAAAATAGATAGTGAGCAATAAACGTTTGTTGTCATCAGTTATTGCAATGTTCAGGCTGCTTATTATGGCAGCAAAATCATTAGTCCATCCCAACTAATAGCGGCCCTGTGGGTCAGCAAGGAGACATTCGGACTCAACATCTCAATGATGTAACCCGGATATCACAGCAGAGTAGATACCAAGAGACACTACATTCCAATGCTCTATCTTTTTTATTTTATTTCTACTTGTTTGTTTTTTAAAATTAGTTTTAATGAGAAAGAAACAGCAAAGAGACAATTTCAAAACAGTTTAGTAGGACAGTTGCAATAATTAATACATTGCATATTGTTGCCTTCATAGTAGTTACTCAGAGTATAAGATGCAGACATATCTTGTCTAAGTGCTATTAGTACAACTATTTATTTTCATTGAACTAAGAGAAAGTAGCTATATATCTATCCTAACTATTTTGTATATACAGATATATCCTGAGGGGATTTGACTGACCTTGTTAGATATCAAAGTTACATTTTTTTGTTATATAGGTCTTGCTTTATCTTGGTTTTAACCATATAGCAGAAAAGTACAACCACAAGGTATAAAAAGTAAGGCTAGGGGCTGGGGAGATAACTCCGTGGCACAAGTGCCTGCTTGGCAAGTGCAACATCATGAGTTTGAACACTAGTCCCGCAAAAAAAAAAAAAAAAAAAAAAAAAAAAGTAAGGCCATATTAATATGCTGAGCTATAAAAGGCTCAAGTCAACAACTTCTGACATTGCCAGTTCTGCAGATAGCCTACTAATATTATGGACTATTGATCTATATTAGATAATTTTCCTGAAGACACGCACCTACAATATTTGAATAGCAATGCAACACCCACCTCTGACAAAACAAAACAAAAAGGGGGATATAAATGAAGGGCCATTTTGTAGTGCATTTCAATGTGCTAAATGAGGACTTTATCTACCTGCTCTGCTTAATCTGTAACCATCATGATGACTCTGAATCTGAGGACAGAAGCCACTGTAGGGTGCTGCCATACATTCAGGCAGCAGAGATATTGTAAAAATGACAGAAAACAATCCAGGAGTGAAGTAGTTAAACACAGTTAGCCCTGTGTGTCTACAAGTCACACATCTGCAGACTCACGCAACTGTAGATCAAAATACTAAATGCTAAGATAACATAACAACCTCAATAAAATGTGAATATTTCCCAGTTTTATCCTGCTATCATTCCTTAACAATACATTACATCAGCTATTTACATAGCATTTATACAGCCTTATTATTAAACTAGAGATGGTTTACGATGTAAGGAATGATTTGCGTAGGTCAGATAAAAATATCATTCCATCTATATAAGGCACTTGAGTATCTGCAGATCTGAGTATGGGGGAGAGATCTCTGGGAGGAACCACTATCTGTGCATGGTCCTAAGGCAGAAATTCCTATAGAACAAAACCCATCACCGAAAGCTTTCTGGGTGGAATGAGTCTTGAGCCAGATCTTAGGTATGAGAGCCTGCCAAATGGGAATGTAAGAGAACCTCTGAGAAAGAAAAATGCCCAAATGTATGAGCTTCTAAGAGAAATGCTGGGAGAAAAATGGACTGCAAAGAAGAACTACCAATATGAGGCCTCCTACTAATTTCTAGACTCTGTGTTGAAGATTGCACAGTCCTCTTCCTATGGTGATTGCAGTGGCCTCCTTACCAGCCTTTCCTGTACAGGTCCCTCCAGGAAGTCCTTAAGTGCCATCACATAATACCAGGATCACTCAGTACTATGATCCTCAATGAATTCAGAAAATGAATGCAAATCTCTAACAAAAGCAAGAAGGTCCTCACGATTTAGCCCCACCCATCCCTGCAAGCCTGGTTGGTGTCACTGTGCTCTTCACTTACTGGCTTTCACAAATGATTTCCTTTGCCACAAAACTGACCAAAGTCTGTCTCTAGGCCTTTGTACACTGTAATGTGGTGCCTAAGACACATTTTAATCTCCTTCACCACCCACCTAGCTAAATAATGACCCTCTCAGAGATGCTTACATGATGATTTCCATACTAATCTTCACAAACAAATTAGATTACCAAGCAATGGGAAATTAAGATTAAGATGAAAGCAAGGCTAATTAGCTGATCTTAAAATAAGGAGATCACAGGATAATGGGTCACAGTGTCCTTAAAAGTAGGAGGCACAATTAAAGATGTCACTGTAGTGGTCAGAATCATTCAATTCTTCTGGCTCTGAAGATGGACCAAGGAGGTTCTGAGCTATGGAATGTGTTAGACTCTAGAAGCTGGAGAGAACAAGAAACAGCTTCATCCCTACAGCCTGCAAAGGGACAAAGCCCATCAATACCTTGATTTTATACTCACTGAGATCCATAGCAGACTTTGAAACTTCAGAATTATAAGATAATAAATCTGTGTTAAGTCACTAAGTTTGTGGCATTTGTTATAGTAGCCACAGAAAGCTAACAGACTATCCTTCCAATCCCAGCATGCATCTCTCTCTCTCTAATTTTTGCTTTTATAACTCACTCAACACTGTGTTCTTAGGGCTTTTCACAGTAGGCTATTAAGCATTCATTTTATGATTGTTGGGAATCTATCATGCTCTTTAGGTCTTAATTTCCACAGAGCTGGAAACTTTGTTTTTTAACACTATATCCCCAGCATCTGGCACAAGGTAGACCTTCCATAAATATTCATGGTTTAAACACCTAACAAAATTCCATATGTCCACAGTATATTTTACAGGTTTTTAGAAAGTCAAATTCAGAAGGGTTCAATAATTTATTTATGTCACACAGCAGTAAAGTTGTATCATTCTTATTTGCAGATCTGAAAGTCAAACACCAGATCTTCCTGTGGGGTCAGTGATTGTGCCATTTACAATGTATTTCCTTGCAGAGCCTTTCAGGATAACTCTTAGTGATAGTTATACTCTGTGAATAACTCTGACCTTGCATTTAACACATCTACAGCTCGCATCCAGTCCTCTAGGTTTGACTGAGACCTGTTGACTACCCACAAACCCACACAGAAATGGGTCATGGCCATATTCTAATGCTTGCTAAAAAAAAAAAATCAAAAGATTTAGAATGCAACTCAGGAAAGAATCTTAGTGGTTTCTAATTTGGAACTCTCGGTTAAAAGGTGAACATCAGGGATCCTGGTGATTTATTGTTTTAAGAGTATGGGATCAGAGTTGATTAATCAGGCAATAATAAGATAATGTCACTCAACTACCAGCTCTGCTATGATATTGTGTGACTGGGCAGTCGCTCGCACCCTCATTTGTGGATTCACCGGGTATTCACTGAACAGGAAGAACAACAAGTGTTCTTCTGCATCAGGTCTATGCTGGGCATGTTAAAAGCATTGTCCCAAGTAATCCTCACAGTTGCAGTTACAAGCAGGTAATGCCATCTTTTCTCTTCATGCATAAGGAGACTGTAGTTTAAGAACTTGCCCACGGTTACACCCCAGTGAGAACGGAGTTCCAGCTTTCCTCTTTCTTCCAGGGTCAATACCATGGTAAGCATGTTCTCCGACAATCTCAAGCAGTGCCTTTCCATCCTGCATGATCTCCAGAAGTGAAACTCAGCAGCCAGATCCAAGCCACACCAACCTGGATGACTTTGAACTTGGGAGATGTAGATCTAGTGCTAAGGTAAGAACTCTACCAAAGCTCTATATCAAAGGTCAGAAGGCAAGGTTATACAAAATGACAACGAGAAGGAGGAAAATATGCTTGTAGGCTCTGAGCCCACTCCGAACAAATATAGGAGACAATAGCATAGAAGAAATTTGAAATCACACATCTGAAATCTCTGAAATAATAGCATCCAAAGTAAAGAAACAACTGCAGAAAGATGTAGAGGAAATCAGATCAGAAATTATTTCTGAAGTAAAAAAAAAGAAATAATGCTTATAATAAAAGAAGTACTAAGTGTCTCTAAAGAAGACACTGATAAAAAAGTAAAAACAGAAAAATGATGGAATCCTTCAATGAGCAATATAGGAAAGTAATAGAATGCACAAAGCAGATTCAAAGTGCTGTACAGGAACTTAAAACCTCAACCACAAGCTGGCAAAACTATTTCAGTCAAAGTGAAAATGGACTTTCAGACCTTAAAGACACCATTGTAGCTAATGAAGAGGTAAGAAAAAATCTTTTAATAACAAGTAAGATGCTAGAAAAAATATTTCAACATCTGCAAGATGATGCAAAGATGAACAATGTAAGACTAATAGGCATCAGTGAGAAAGAAGGAGCCTCTACAAATGACATAAAAATAGTATGGGCAGAAGTAGTAGCAGAAAGGTTCCCAAATATGGGAAAACAATTTGACATTCAGATAACCAAAGGATATAGAACGTCAAATAACATCAACCCAATTAAAAACACATGCAGACATAATAATCAAGATCCCAGAAATTCAGCACTGGAACAGTATACTAAAATCCACTGAAGAAAAGAAACAGATCAAATTTAAAGGAAAATCCATTAGAATAATGGCAGATTTCTCTTCACAAACTATCAAGTCAAGAAGAGTACGAACAAAGTACTTCAAGTCTTACAAGAAAACAAATTCCAGCCCAAACTGGAAAAAAAGAACAAATAAAGAATTCCATGATGACAAAGCCAACCCTGCACAGTTTACTAAAAAATATGCTAGAGTGGGATCAAAATGACCACAACTCCATGAAGGAGAATGGAAAGAACCCACTAAATAGGGCAAATAATTAAACACAGGAGAAAAAGAGGTATACAACAGCAGTCTTTCAGCTATTCTTTTGTATACAGCAGCAGAATATGTCCCTCAGCATTTTCTACAAATGGACTTCTCCTGCAACCTATGAATCATGATTCTGTCTTATTCTATAGGGTGAATATTGAGGAAATAACAGTAGCTCAGTCCCATAAGTGATACCTGGACACCAGTAAGCATCATGGATGCTGTCTGTGTCCACAACATAGTAGAACTTTATGCGTTATCCTATCCCCAAACTGTTAGAAATTCTGGTCATATATTTGCCATTCCAGCATTTATGTTATGTTTTATTATGAATAATTATTTACTAGCATGGAAACTTTTTCTTAGTTGATATCTTTGTATATATTAACTTATTCAAATACAAAATAAATAAATAAAATAGCTAATGGAGAAGATCTGAATGTTTCCAAAGAAACAAGATGAGGTGACATCAAAAATATGACATTTACCCTTTTAAATTCTGTTACGCTAAATGACACATTGCCAGTAATCCTGATCAAATTATTGTCTCCTCCTTCAAATGCACCTCTGCCCTTGTACATTGAAGCTTACCATTTGCAGGAGCAATTCTGGAATCTTCTGTGGCTGTGTCTGCCTCAAGGTCTTATGTCAATTCAAAACATTTGTTTTTAATTTTGACTTAGGGGAAGAGCAGAAGTGACAGGTGTCAGAGCACCTGAATAGGTGGAAGAGAACACATCATTGTGGGATATTATTATTTTTTTATTTTTTTATTATCTAAAAAAGTTTTTTAAGAAAGTATTAAAAACTATATATATATATATATATATATATATATATAAAACTATATTAAATTTTGCTAAACAAAGTAACAGGGATTAAGCAGTAGTAGGAATAAAAGAAGGATAAAAAGCCTACCTCTCTGTAGAATGGTGCTTGAGAGCAGCCTTTACCATACTTTTTAATTGCCCTTGTAAACATAAGAAAGAGAATTTTTCGCAACAGCTCCAGAAAGTGATAAGAACAATAGGATAAGATTGTCTAATGCAAGGAGGAGTACTTTGAGGAGGTTAATGCCAGCATGTCTTTCACTATAACAATTTTTTTTTAATTTAACCTTCACTGTGTATCTCAGTCACTCCTGGTAAACCTTCGAGATGATGAATTTATCAATGTATCCTCATTTAATCATTGCACATTGAGTACATCTGTTGATGAGTCACACTCCACTCCATAAATATATACAGGTACTACATCAGTTCAAAACAAAAAATACAGGTAATTTTCTTTAATTTTCATTCTTTTCAATTTATTCTCTTATGCAACGAGGTTAGAGTCTCACTAGGAATGATTGCTGATATTTTATGTTATCTTACTTTACTTTATTTTATGAATTTAGGACAAGGGATACAGAGTCTACAGAGTCTCACTACATAGATCGTAGTGATCCGCCTGTTTTCAGCCTCCAAGTCCTGAGATTACAGGCATGTGCCATCACGTCCAGTCTCAATTGTCATCTCAGGTTTCCCCAGGGCAGGCTGGCAGACACCCAGAGGACGGAACCCCAGTGCCACTCTCTGTCAAAGCAGGCACTTTGGTCCACTGAGCTATCTAGCTGGCCTGAATTGCTGGTATTGACTTACTTTTTATTCCAATTATTCATGATTTTGAGAGTCTCATGATGCACTTGTGAATCTTGTAGGCTTTTTCTTTAGTACATATTCTGCACTCCAGCAATATACATGATTGAAAAAAGATTAAAATGATGATTGGATCTAAGTCTGAAGGTGAGAACGATCATGTAGACTGAGAGGCATGTAACAGCATGAGCGAGAGGCAATAGTAGCCCCCATAGAGCAGGACTAGGAAATCTATCTGACCACAGGCTAGATCCTGGAAACACGCTCCTCCTCACCCAGGTGCAGCTCCCTGACAGGGAATCCTCAACACCCATTACTCAGGCAGGACTCTATCAGGTGGTGGGCTGCCAGGCAATCATGCCAAGCCCTGGGAGTGCACCTCACAGCTGTTGCGGTCTCATGACTAACTGGCAGACAATAAGAGCTGGTTGCTGCCTCTGTCCCAGAACACCACAGACTCCTCTAAGGGGCTGCTATCAGAGCTCTCTGGTATCTGCGAGTGACTGGCAAGGCAGCAATCTTATTCTCATCCCCCTTCTTCATTCCTTTCCCCTTCTTAGTTTCCTACATATCCGCTTAAGCGTTGTGTTATCCATCAATGCTAAGAAACTACAAAGCTCCACAGTAGTATCTGAGACCTGTCTGCAAAGTAGAAAAAGTAATGACTGCAAATGTAAACATTTAAAAGGTAGTATGCTAGTGTTTCCTGCAGTTGACTCATGTAAGTACACAGCACTGCAAGTCCGATCTACATAGTAAGACCCCGGAGACCCTGTACTAAATACAATAGTAATAATAATAATAATAATAATAATAATAATAATGGTGCTAAGAAATAAAATAAACTCAGAAAAAAAGATTTTCCAGAATGCAAAGATGACAACTGCTAATTTTCTATAGTTTCTCCCTTGTAAGTCATGCATACTTAAGAAAAACTAAAACATATATAGAAACATATAATACATATATAATATATATAAGATATATATGAGACATACATTCAGTCCAATTACTCATTATCCTGTAACAGCTTATTAAGGCTAACTGTAACAAGTTCTTATGCCCAGGACATCATTTTTACCTTTCTAACCCTAAACATAATGTATATCCATTATAAAATATAAATAATTCAGAAACATGTAATGGAAATTGAAAGTTCTCCTGTGATTTCATAATATGTAATAACTACTCCTGTATTAGGAAAATATTCTCCTAATATTTTCAGACTTGTATATTGATGTGTATTTTCTTTCCTCCAAAATAGGATAATATTATACCATTAGTTCTAAAACATCTTTGAAATTATGGTTTTATGTATAAAAGTGTTTCTAATTTGCTTATTGACTTTGAGATATATAATTTTTATAGAGAAATAATGGCAAAAATCCTCTCTGTTTTTCTTTATCAAAAGCGCTACATTTGAATTACATTAGTTTAGGAATAATATTTTTACATTAATTTATTCTACCAACTAACATTCTATAATACATACTTAGTGGCTTTAATGAAACTCAAGTACTGTCATATTAGAAACAATTAAATTTCACACAAATCAACTGTATATTTTATGATAGTTTAAAACAAGAATTACTCAAAGCATCTTATGATAGGACAAGGAAGACAAATAGAAATTCACAACTTATACCTCTGTAATTCCACGACAGTTCTGTCTGAACAAGAATACTCACCTTTTTAATTAAGTTCACTTTTTCCATTCTGTTCCAGCACTACATCAGGTATGGTCTTTTTGCTGTCATGAGCTCTAGAAAAACTTCAGGAAAGAAGACATAAAGAATAGTAGCTGAATTAATCACTATATCAAAAGAAATTCTGAAGGTATTCTAGACTAGGGACTAGTCTTACAATGAGAATGACCTCGACTGTGAAATAGGAAGAGAATCTTCAAGCAGAAACGGCAAATAGAGAAGGAGAGGAGGAAGGGAAGAAAGGGAGAAGAAAAAGTGATGAGAAAAGCAAGGGAAAATGGAAACAAATCTTTTGCATATAGGGAGGTGAAAAGCTTGAAAGGAGGGTGGGAAAATGGAAAAAAAAGAATCAAGTTGTATCATGCACAGGTATAAATTCCCTGTAATTAATGTGACCACTAAAGTATACCAATAAACAATTAATGTTTTACAAAAAGACCATGTACATCAGAAATACAACAGCTTCGTTTACTCTGAGCAAGTGCTTGTAAATTTACAGGGAGAAAATTAAGAACTATTGGAATATGTCAACTTTCAAAAAAAAGAAAGGGGAAAAGAAAAAAAAAAGTAATGTTGCTTTAAAACGGTTAATGTTTAATTGTTTGATCAATCTTATATACCTATATGTATTAATCTAAACTGATCTGATGATGAAAATATGTAATATAACCATTGTTAAATTTAAATAAAAATATTAAATTAAAAAATAATAAATTAAAAAATAAAAATAATACAGAAATAAAAAAATGTTAAAAAAAAAAAAAAGAACTATTGGAATCACCATTAAAGAAACCAGTTAGTGGAGATGCTCTTTTCTTCTATTCTGCCGCTCCTTACTGGCACATTAGGCCTCCTCAAGAAGTCCCGCCCACCGCTGCCTAGGTAATCCCCCACTCCTGGGGACGCCTGCCCCTTACTTTTCCTCAGCACTGCTTCTATATCCATGCTCTTAACCCAGGATCCAGTTCAAGCCTCCAGGCAGTTTCTGCAGACTAGTGTCAACTCTAACAATCCCCTTGTCTTACTATAAATCATATGATATATAACTATATATCATAATATATCATAAAATGTATCCCTTAATTTTCTAATAACATTTTCATATATATATATATAGTATTCATAAATACAAACCTAAGACTTCCTTAAAATCAACAACACAGTGCTTTGTAGAACTGTTATCTGCTTCCTCTTAGTTCAAAGAAAATAAATTTTTTTTCTTTCCCTACCAATATCAATTGGAAAGTGTGTCATGCCCACACCCTGTGCTCTGTATAACTATTGTGAGGACAATATGCAGTGTTTCAACTGACAAAAAAATTAATGTTTATATAATGTGTTAATGTTTAATTGTTTTGATCAATCTTATATACCTATATCTATTAATCTAAACTGATCCGATGATGAAAATATGTAATATAAGTATTGTTAAATTTTTCTGGTTTTGAAATTCTGTACTATATGTACTCTTACTTGTAACTGTTTTTCTATCTTTGTTTCTGCTATTTTTAGTCTTTAAAAAAATAAACAAATAAAAAATAGAAAAAAGAAAATATTAAATTAACAAGTATGTTTTGTGATTTTTGGTATAAAAAAAATTACAACACACCCTCATTAAGCACCTATCTAGTGGTGTGATAAGCTGTATTTTATTACCAGAATATTCAAATTGAATTTACACAAAAGAATATATCATCCTTCCAGGTCTGTCCAGCACATAGTGACATCTGGACACAGCACACATACAGAGGTGGCAATTTTAAATACATGGGCAGCACCAAGATGGGCCAGTGGGTTCTGAACATCAGAACTGGACTTTGAGGCTTACCTTGAATGTGAGGTAACTCACGTGATTTATTGTCTGCCCCCCACTCTGGCCACCACTGTGGCTTCCTATTAGTTTCCTGAATTGTGTTTAATCAAGTAAATAGCTTGCAGGAAATCCTGCATTGGCAAGTCCTTGTCATAATTTGCGGGAAGATGGACTCAGGGCAGCCCTTCAGCTGTGGGCTGCTTGAGAAGGTGGCTGCATTCAGGGTGTCTGGAGTGCGCTGGCAACTGATCCACTACCACTCTGCTCCACAGAACACTAGCCCGCCAGGAAACCAGCACCAGGCAGCCCAAGAAAGAACACTCCCTCCTAAGCTCATCTGAAATACACTTTGTTACCCTGGGGCCTTTTCTGTTTCCTGCATTCCTAGCAGGACCACTTTTTTTTTTTTTTTTTTTTTTTTTGTATATTTGCTAAAGAGAATCAAAACATTGCTCTGGATTTATTAGGTTTTTCTTCTTCAGTTTCTGGAGTGTGCATCCTTTGTTTCATGGCCCAGTTCTTTTTGAGATAAAGTTCTAAAATCATGTTGAGAAGTCTAAGGCTAGGGCCGACATTTTCCCTTGTTACAGTGCTCTCTTGTCATAAGCTCTACACCTAGCAGGCAATCACGCATGCTGGAGCAAGACCTTACATTGCTTCCCCTTTGGGACCATTAATCCTGAGATGTCAGCTTCATTGGATTAAATGCCTAACAGACCGGGAAAACACATTGCTGGCTGTGCCTGGGGGGTGGGGGGGGCTAGTGGGAGGCCTCACCCTGGCTGTTATTTCGGATCCCTATCCATCCCTCTCTGGTGCTGTTCACCTGCTTGGCTTCTCAGCTGGCCTGAACCAGACAGCAGTGGCCTGCCGCCTCTTTTTTCTACATTTCTGCCTTGGAACTTACTAGCCATGAGTTGAGTCTCCTTAAACTGTAAGCTACATTAAACCTTTCCTTCTTTAAATCATGTGTTTCTGGTGTCGTGTGCCAGCAACTGGAAGGCTGACTTATACGCTCTTCAACTGATGATCTCTTAGAAACTAAACTAGCTTTTTTTTTTTCTTTTTTTTTTTTTTTTTTTTGGACCAGGGTTCAAACTCATGACCTTGCACTTGCCAGGCAGGCACTTGTGCCTTGGAGCTATCTCCCCAGCACCCCCCATAAACTAGCATTTTTATTGGTGTCTCTTAAGGAATTAGACTTCCTGATTCCTCTCCCCTCAGTAAGAACCATTCAATGTCCCTAAATTTATAAATTGCCCTTTAAGAATTAGTTCACCTGTACCCATTAATTTCTGCCTGTTTTATTTTATAACATTTCACATCAAAATATCTTGAATTTTCTACTATAATTTTTTCCCAGACCAATGTTTGCCTCCAATATGCGTAATCTGTGGTACTGTTTATTATGTGCTTTAGCTCCTATTTTGCAGCACTATAGTCAAACGACATCATCTAGGTAGATTTTTAATTCTTTGAAACTTCTCTTGGAACTTGATATTTTTAATTTTGTGCCTAATTTAGGTGGAAGTGAAAATGAATGTCATGTGCTCTGAAGAAAGTTTTCACTTCACAATTTTCTTTCTGATAATGTTCGGGTCACTCTGGTGACCATTCTGTAGTATAGTGCTTGCGTATCATCTCTTAGATATGCAAATTTTCAAACAGCAAAAACTGTCTCTCCATACAGTATTCAAAAGAATAACTATAATTATATGGCTATATTACACAAAGCTGAAGCTGCACTATAATAACTATATCTGAAATTAAATTCAATTATACCTGCTAAAATGGTTACAGTATGTCCTTTGTTTCTGAAGTGATCAATACACACAGGAAGAGCAGCACATTAAATCATTTTTCTTTTGGTAACTGTGCTTGTCAGTTCAGTTTCACAATTTGAAGGAGACATACATGTTTCCTCAAAATGCATCTTAAATTATAGTATGAGAAGAAAGATGGAAATTAGATCTTTGGTTCTCATAATACAGTAATACGTCATCATTAATACGGCTGTGGCAATAATCGCTGTGGTCAGTGAAGGCCATGTATTGAAAATTCTGGGTAGAGTTTAAATAAAAGAAATGGCATTTGCCTCTCTACTTAAATATTTAAACCTATTTGGCTTGTGAAAAAAGAAATGGATAGATCCGGGGAAATGATAGTGAAATAGCATAAGCTTAGTCAAGTGGAGATTCAAACTGCAGCTGTTGTACCTGATGTGATTTCCGTTTTTGAGCAGATTAACACATCTCCTAGTATCTGGTATGCAGGTATGATTTGGCAAGTGCCTTTTTCTCCATACCTCTCCATAAATGGAAGCAATTTGCTTTCAGCTGCACCTAATGCCTCTGCATAAACTACCATCCATGGAATTACAGAATGCCTCACCCTCTATTATGATATTTCACACAGCAATGCTGCTGAGCAAGAAACATTTCATAGTCAAAGAAGCATGAGAACACGTTCATGCTCATGGAATTCACTGGTGTTATAATGTTCCCCACCACCCAGAAGCAACTGGGTAGGCAGAACAGTGGAGCGGATGTAGCTACAGTGCCAGCTAATGGCCGACACCTCACAGGGCTGGGACGATGTTTTCCAAAAGGTTGTATGTGTTTTGAGCAGGGCATGCTAACCCTATGGGATGCCTCCAACACCCAACATATGATAACGTTTCTTTCATGGCCAGGATTCACAGGTTCAGGAAGCAAAGGGGTAAAAATAGTAGTAGTACTATTCACCATTACTCCTAATAACAGCAAGCAAAACAAAATTTGTGCTTCCTGTCCCTACAGCTTAGCGTTGTGCTGGCTTAGAAGTCTTAGTTTCTTAGGGGTGGGGCTTCTAGCAGGAGGTGCAACACTGAGTGTGTTAAATTGGAAGCTAAGACTCCCCCCTGGCCATTTTGGGCTCCTCATGCCCCTCAGTCAACAAGCTGGAAGGAAGTGGCAATGCTGCAGGATTTTTCATCCAGATTTGCACAGGAGAACTGGACTACTCCAGAGTGAAGGCAAGGAACAGTATGTTTGGAGGACAGGATAACCTTTAGGACCTCTCCATGCCTGATGTCAAGATCAATGGGAAACAACAGTTCGATCTAGACAAAATGGCAAGTGACAGAAAGCCTTCAGGGATGAAAACTGAGTCACCTTGCCAGATATTAAATAAAAATAAGGTTCACTAAGATGATTGCTGAAAGCCAAAAATATACAAAGTGGTAATAGAAGAATACCAGGTGCAGTCATACAACCACTTACAGAAAGGACTGTAATTGCCATCATTATTTCTTCTTTTTTTTTTTAGGAAACATTTATTTATTTATTTATTTATTTATTTTTCAATTTTTTTATTGTTTAAATTTAACAATGCTTATATTACATATTTTCATCATCGGATCAGTTTAGATTAATACATATAGGTATATAAGATTGATCAAACAATTAAACATTAACCTTTCTAAATCCACATTACTTTTTTTTTTCTTTTCCCCCTTTTTTTCTTTGAAAGTTGACATATTGCATATTGCCCTCACAATCATTCTATAGAGTGCAGTGTGTGGGCATGACCC
>PVJA010012122.1:0-31540 GCA_004027025.1 Myocastor coypus
ACCCTGTCTCAAAAAAAAAAAAAAAAAAACAAAAAAAAAAAAACAAGAGTATGAAATTCACATATTATCTGCTATTATTAATGCTTTTCTAGGTTTATTTTAATAACAAAAAGTTTTTAAAGACTTTTGATGTGGTCAAATCCATATAATCTTTTATAATTAGTTTTTGCTTTGTTTTAAATTTAAGATTGAACATCATTAACTGATTTTTAGGCAACAGACTTCATAGCTCTAAATGTACCTAGTGTCAATCATACAGGCCACTGTGGGGATTCATAAAGCAATATATTACTTCTATAAACAGAAAACATTAGTCAAAATTCTGTGCTATATATTGGCACACATATCTCTTCAAAAAAGACAAGTATTTTAAGTAACTTTGAAGACTATTATACCAGACTTTCCCTTTATTTTTATGATATAGGAGATATTCTCAAGATTTTTAAATCCTCCCAAAAGGAGATAAAAGTCTTCAAAATCTTTTTTTTTTTTTCTTTATGGTATGTTCCTGTATTTTAATTTTTAAAGCATATAGGTAAAGACATGGAAGAAGCAGTAAATACTCAAATTTTTTCCTTTCCATTTAAATTTTTATAACTTTTAAAATCAATTCTGCACGTTATACCCCATAATTTAAACAACTAATTTGAACACAACATTATGCAATACAAAAGCCACCGTCAAATTCCTACTATATTATTTGGTGAAATACTGTATTATTTCTAATATTTTCTTTTTTAAATTTTTTATTGTTTCGACAATTAATATATTGCATAATGTTGTCTCCATCTTAGTTGTTCAGAGTACAAGATGCAGAAATGATTTCTTGTCTAAACATCATTAGTACAGATCTTTCTTTGTATTGCACAAAAAGAAAGAAGCTGTATATATAGTCCAGTACTCCATAACAACAGTGGATTATCAGCTCATCTGGTATTATTGGAAGCTGTTTACTTGAGCCTTTTACAACTCCGCATATTAATGTGGCTTTCCTTTTTATACCTCATGGTTAAACTTTTCTGCTGGTTGGTTAAGACCAAGATAAAGCAAGACCTATTTTACCAAAAAATAATAATAATAATAATAATAATGTAACTTTTGTATCTGACAAGGTCAGTCAGGTCTCCTCAGGGTTTATCCTGAAACCATGTACTGTGATTTGCAGAACTTTTGTCAGTGTTAGCCATCTGGATGAATCATGGCCATTGCTTGACCATTTTGCTCTCTGTGAAAACCTGAGAGAATTTTTTTCTCTCTAGGTGACTCTCCTTAGGCACATTGTACATCATTGATCACTTTCCTCTGAGGCTCCATAATCTCCTTGAACAGAAAATTTGGGACTTCATTGAGTTATAGGGTATTACAGTACAGATTCTTTTTTGTCCTGTGTCCTTCCTAACCTTAAAGGGCTAGGGCCAAAATATTGGATATACTTATATCCCTTCTTTTTCTCTAATTGTTTAGGCTGCCAACTTAAGTTGTTAACCCACCAGAAGAGAAGCTTGATTATATTATTTCCTATAACATAAGCACTTGAGCTTAACATCACTATCTTACTGAATATCAAATGCTTTAGACATAACATGAAACAGGTATTTTCCATCAATTGTTGATATTCTCAACTTTAAATCCCTACAGAATGCAAAAAAAAGAACAATAATGCATTGTTACACGGAGATGTAGGAACTTAACCATTTACAAAATTGTAGTGGTACGCTTCTGTGGCCTTTTTTCCTTGTCTCATATTCTCTTTTATTACCTTTTTCTTTCTTTTTTATTTTTAGATAATCATTTACTTGAGAGTATAGCAATAATTGGTATGACATTGGAAGCAGTGCCTAATTAGAAGACCAGAATGAGAGGTATTCCAAACATGGTTTTAGTACTATACATTGTTATCCTCAGTGTATTTGCTTAGTTCACAGATATTGGTATATATAATTAATCGGGGTGTAAAGTCTACCAATTACCTGCTAGTTTCAAAAACCTGTTGGAGATTCTCAGGACCATTGTCTTAACCATCTTTTGTGTATAAGTATATGGTTTTATCCCTACATGTTTCCTAATTTTTCTCCTAGCTCTCTTTTCATTGTTTAATCCTTAAATTCTCATTTTCCATTTAACCATATTATACTTTTCCATTTTTATAAAATCTTCTGAAAGTAGATAGTATTTAAGCATTGCTAAGCAGCTCATCTTAATAGATCCTATCTTTCCTGACTGGGAACAACATGACTTGCCTGTATAAAAGTTAGCCACTCATCTCACCACTTTTGTTTGTGGACAGAAAATATGACAAGGAAATGCCTGTTGCCTTGTCAGACTCTCCACTCTCTCAAGATGACATGTTGGCAGTGTTCAGTGATCAGCTGTGCCGGCCACAGTAGACATGTGTCCAGACTTCAGCTGACCACTATCATCACACATACCCTGCGAGACGCTTTTCTCAGCCAAATAACAAATGTAGGACACTAATTCATAGAGCTACTGTAAGAAGACCCTGTACTTCAAAATGGGTCTGACGTTTTCGCTCTTGTGTCTTGGTGAACAAAACAGGGCACACCTGACTGCTTGTATGGACTGGGTGACTGGTACGATCAAAAAGTATCCTGCTTAATAATTGATAGCAAACCAAAAGGAGCTCAGTTTTGCTCAGCATTTTCATCTGCGAGTCAGACAAAGATTTAGAAGCTTCACTGAACAGTTTTACAGGTAGTAGAATGGCTCGTATAATTGGTGGCAGGTTCAGAATTTTAAAAGATCTCAACAGGGAACCACAGTGGTGTAAAGATCTGGTAAAATAAAATGGGATTGATTTGGCAGATTTTATACTGTTGATCCATAGCACCTGAACAGATGCTGAGTACTGGGTATAGTGTGGCAACTAATGATTCAATAGAGGCTTGGACGTCACCTCAGTTAGGAATGATCCATCCATGGGAGATAACGAGGTGCCCTAGGAGTTTTATGAAATTTGGTCTCACTAATAAGAGTCAAATATCAGAAACAAAAGAGATGACAACCTCACTGGAAGCTTTTAAGATGACAGTTACAATCAGATTTTCCTTCATAGAGACCACTCTGAAGAGAAGTTTGACAAACTAGCTCACTAGGAAAGGTGTAGATAGGGAAGAACTGAATGGTCTTAAAGCCACTCACAGAAGGCTGAAAGTGTTTGGACTTTGCTTCCTACAACCTGGGGTGGTTATGAAAATGATCTTATTTTTCAAGACTTTAAAACCTTTGATGAATACTGACCTGATATTTTGTGTAATGTCCCTCAATCTGGCCTTGTTTGAAGTTTCTTCATCATAAAATACAGTTTTGCACACTTTTAGAGAGAAATCCATATTAGGGACGCAGTGCCCTTCTCAGTAACTCACTTTGGTGGTCCAGGTCCCCATGTCAGTGCCGTAATACTGCTAGGGTTAAAGGTGGTTTCTACCAGTCGTCTCCACTGTAAAATGGCAATTAATAACAGCCTTTTGCTTACAATAATAAGTGCTTTGTATAGAGATGGAGTGTACAAACAAATCTAGATTTTCACATTTTCAGTGACTATTTTAGCACCTTTTTATTATAGTTTTCTTTTATTTTGAAGAGTAAAAACAAGAGCAAGAAAAACACAAAGACAGAAACACAGTAACATATAGCAATACGTATGTTACAGATTTTGAAAATAAGAATAGCTGATCAACAATAATTGATAAATTATTTTTATTGTCAAATCTGTTGCTCCGATTAACAGACATAGTTATGCAGAATGGGACATATGATCGAATATTACCACATGTTTTCAAGAAAACCTAAATTTTTGTTCTTGTCTCTCATTTTCTTTTATTATTTTTTTGAAAAAAATTAAAGAGAATGTAGTAATAATTAATATGACATTAGAAATGGTACACATTTAAAAGACAACATTACAGGTATTTCAAGCATGGTTTTATTTATTTATTTACTTATTTATTTACTTATTATTTATTTATTTATCCTGTACTTAGGACAGGGTCTACAGGGTCTCACTACACAGATTGGACTCAGTGATTCTCTTATTTTCAGCTTCCCAAGCACTGGGATTTCAGGTGCATGTCACTGTGCCCAGTCTCAATCGCAGTCTCAGTGTGCCCGACGAGAAGGACCAGCATGGCAAGCTGGGGATTGGACCCCAGCCACTGTGCTCCGCCTAAGTAGGCACTTTAGTCTGCTGAGCTGTCAGGCCAGCCCTTCAAGTATGGTTTTAGTTTTACACATTGCTGTTCTCAGTGTAGTTGCTTAGTTCACAGATATCAACACAGTCAAAGCGAGAATTCTACCCATTACTACTATTTTCAAAAAAACTCATGGAAATTCTTAGGACAATTGTCTGAGCAATCTGGTATATATACATGGATGGTTTTGCTCCTACCTGATTTCCTATCTTTTCTCCATTGTCCCTCTTCCTTGGTTAATCTTTAAGTTTTGTTTCCTTCTATTTAACTATTATTCCTTTCAGTTTTTATTTCTTTGTTTGAGTTTTTACACTAAGGAGACAATATTATATTTACACATGTGGGTCTTGTTTATTTCACTTATAAATACAGCCTCAAGTTGCATCCAATTATCTATGAAAGTTTTGAGTTTGTTTTTCTTTATAGCTGAGTAATACTCCATTGTATAAAAACACCACACCTATTTCATCCATTCCTCAGATGTTGGGCATTTAGGTTGTTTCCAAGATTTGGTTATAACTAATTATGCTGTTTAGCATCTATTTTGTGTTTCCTGTTTAATATGATAATTTTATTGCATCTCTCAAATAGTGATTGTTTGCATAATTCTTTCCATGTTTACTTACTAATTCCCTATATTTAGTAATTGGTTCAACTATTTTTGCACAAGTATGTACAAGTATGTAAAATACAGAGTAGCAGTGCTAACAATAATCAGAATGGTAATATTTAGTTTGTTCTATGAGTAATAATCTATTTTTCTTTGGATATAACTGTGGCAATTACTTAAAATTTTCCTCTGTGCTATTACCATCCTTTAATATATGTTCATCATTTTTTGAGCTCTTGCCTGATTTCTCACACCACAGAAAATTCAGGATTTTCTCTTTTTTCATCTAAGTCCTGGAAAAAATCATAAAGCATTTCACATGAGTAATTTCTTCAAGGAATATACGGTCCTCTTATTGGAGAATGTTACTTAAAAACCAAGATCTGGATTATGTATTTATTGTTAATAAAGTTTAATTTCTTCTAGTCTATTTTAACAGAAAGAACAAGAAACTATAAATCTATATAAATGCATATAATATTTGTTCTACTAGGCCATCTGTTCATATTTTAGAAACTGTGAGTTCAACGATGGAATGTGGCTGAGGAGTGGAGTGGTTTCTTAGCTCATTGAGCCTCTGGGTTCAGTTTCGAGAACCACAGAAAATAAAGGAAAGATTGCAATGACCATGAATTCATGCTGCCACTTCTGAGTTCCCGCCAACACCACAGTCCTAATTCTAACTTGTCTCTTCTCTAATTGTGACTGCCTCTTTCCTTCTGAGAATCCTAGATTTTATTCTTCACACCATTTAATATGAACTTTTATGTCTGTGAAATACTAGTACCAGGTAATAATCTGTTTTATGTGGCAATAACTGGGCGATTTCATTAGGAAAAAGATTTATCTTGCTCATGTGTCTGAGAGTTCCAAGACCTGACACATGCATCAGGGTGGTTCTGATGAGGATGGCATCTGCGTGGCCAGAGCACATGTCACCGGAAGAGGTCACACATGTGAAGCAAAATCCAGAGCGAAGGGAGTGAGCAGCCTTGTTCCTTTTATGACAACTCTCGAGAGAGAGTTAGCCAGGGTCCCAGAGGGACTACCTCAATTCTTTGTGAAGATGAAACCCTAAAGCCCCCAAGGATGCCTCAGAAGATCCCATCTGTAAAGATCCCACTTCTTTTAACACCATTACACCAGAACCAGTCTCTCACCATATGAGCCCTCGGGGTCTGAGCTACATCAAAATCATGGTTATTAGCATTGCTCCAATACTCAGAATTACACCAAAACCATATGCGCTAATAGAGATGTTATTTTCCTCTATTTCTTCTTCATTCTTTTTCTTCCATTGTTTTCTCTTTTTATAGCCTCTGTTGGTTATGAGTCTCATTAGCTCCTGTTTTATTTTTAATATTTTTGCACAGATAAACAGAAGCATGTATATCTTCTCATTTTTCTTCATGCTTAAAGAAAATAAAGGTAGTATACTCGATACTACTTTGCAGTTCTCATTTTCTACAAATCACTGTATCCAGAAAAGACTTCATGTCAGCTCACACAGATCTTCACTCTTATCTACAACTGCTTACCATTCAAAAGTGCAGATGACCACAGTTTATGCAACTATGGGTATTTAGGTGCTCTCATGTACTTTATGATGCCAAATGTTTGCTTCAGATTTTTGATTGATAGTCTGTCAATATTTAAAGACATTTTACTCTACTACTATAGCACCTTCCACTCTATCCAGGGTTATCAGACCTCTGTGACATATGTTGAAAATATTTTTCATCCCTGGGTTAGCTGTCATCTGGACTTTGTGATGTTTTGAAGAGAATCAGAAAGAAAAATTTGGATAGCTAGGCAGATAACAGTTCTTTTCTTTTTAGTTTCCAGATTTTTGAGTCGTACTTTAAGTGCTTTTTTGTTAACAGCTAAAAATGAAATACAATCATGAATTTATCTGATACTTATGGCTTCATTTTTAAAAACTTGGATAAACTTGGGGGCTTTTCTTCTACACAGTGTGAGATCTAATTTGTGTCTATACAGTGCCATTATTCCCACAGTTTACCTTCATTCAAGTGCTTACAGCTACTGTTTTATAACATACTAAATTTCTTGGGTACTTAGATCTATTCATATATTTTACTTTTTATTTCACTGGTCTGATTTTCTTCTCATGTTCCAGTGTAATAAGGTTTTAATTGTAGAAGCTCATCAAGATCCACAAAGTATTAATTCAAATATGAAAACTGTTGGGAGACAAAATTCAGTTTATACTTTTTAAACAGATCTATTGCAAGAGAATATTTTGCCTTTTTGTCCATAGAGACTTTATAGCATTTCTACATAAGACTATTGCATCTCACACTTTAATATACATCTGGACCATCTATGGATCTTGTTTAAGTCAATCACCTAAAATTTTTTTTATTAACTTAGTGACTACAATAAAAATAAAGGAATTACCCAATCACTGAAAATTGTAAGTAGAGTCCATTTGAAGCCTCACAATTAATACAGCAAGAAAAGGGAATAGACAATATTTTTTTAAATCATCATGTTTGCTAACATTCTAGCTTTATGTGACAAGATACAGCACAGCAGTTCTGCCACTCAGCTTGTTTATAAGTCTCAGTTTTAATATGAAGCTGTTAAAAACAAAAACTCAAAACCTGCTGTCTCCATGCTAAACATCTTGGCAAGGGTGGCATTAAACATAATAATAAACTTGAAACAGCACAAATAAGAGTTGACAAAGCTAAACACTGCAGCCTGAACAGCATTCATACAAAATAAGTAAATAAATAAATAAGCTATTATTGGTTACATAAAAATGTCCTGGCTAGTAAAAAACATCTTGACAAATATTTATCTTGATAAACAAAAAATACATATCTTAGGCTATGCACATCTTTTCCACCTGGGTAACAGTGTTCCATGAATATTCCTGAGAATAACCAATCCCCCTACTTAAAGGTTGTCAGAACTTACGTCCCATAAGAAAGAAAAAAAGATGAAGAACATATATCTGAAACTTGATAACCAAAAACATAAGTTTAAGAATAAGACAATTGACTTTAGACCCAGACACACCACTTTCTGAGCAACTTGAGATATTTTCTCAGCCTACCCGAACTCTGATGCTCTCATGTATAAAGCAAAGATAACCATCAAATCTCTGCTCAAAGCCATCATGAAGCTTAAATGATAACATCTGCAAAGCACTTAGGAAAGTGTCCTGTAAGTGGCTGCTATTACTACTGAAAGTCTGTGTCCACTTGGGAATAGACCAGTCATAAAGCCCTCCTCTTTGGGATACTCCTCAGACTTATTTGACAGGTACTATTGCTTATGAAGGACAGAGCTTTATTGGCCTCCAAGGAAGTCTTGATTGACCTGAATGTGCACTGTCAGAATCCTAGGAGCTCTCTGGTTGATACCAGAGATCCCCAGACACTGCGAGCTGATATGGCAGACCTTTGAAAGGCAAGAGGTTTGTGCTTCATGTGTTTAGATCTGCATCACTTTTAGTTTAACACAGGGCACATGGAATATGTGGAAAGCATCACTTTCTAGACATTTGTTACTCAGAATAAGCAAAAAGAAAACCTTCTAAGAGAGTTGTCAGCTACCAGTCATGTTCAAATACCTATGCGTTGGTTAAGAATGCCAGTTAAAGTTATAGTCACTCTTTAAAAGCTTTTCATATTACCATTCTATAATATTTTAGTAAATTGTGTCAATTTTCTTTTCTTTTTTTTTTTCTTTTCTTTTTTTATTTTTTAGGGAAGGATCTATAGGGTACTCAGGGTCTCATCACTAGATTACACTCATAGTGACCCACCTGTTTACAGTCTCTCAAGAGCTAGGATTACAGGAGCACCATCATGTCCAGTCCCAGCTGCTGTCTCAGGGCACACTAGTGGCAAGGCCAGTACAGCAGGCCATGGGATCAAACCCTTGGCCCCTGTGCCTGCTTGCAAGCACTTTAATCCACTGAGCTGTTTGGTTGGCCCTAAATTGTGCCAATTTTCATCTGTCATTTTACGAAGCTTGGTAAATGGCATATATTAGCACTACAGAAAGCATTCACAATTTATCTCGCCCCCAAAATATCTAGTTTTTTATGGAAGCCACACAGTAATATATGCAAGCGGGCATGCATACATGTATGCGCATAGAAACACACATACACCATGAGACAACTGAATCCTTCATAACATGATCATTTAAGCTTATTTTCACAGCAGCAATTAAAAGGCATCTAGAAAAGGTTCAATGAACATGTATTAAAAGAATGAATAGAATAACTGTGTGATCGCTTACTAAGGTACAGATACCAGGAAGAATATTACAAACATCAGCTCATTATGAGTATACAGCCATGTATTACACTTTATACTAAAATTATTTTAACTATTAGACCTATAATTTCTTATATTATCTAATAAAGCTCTCTTTTTAACACAAATATCATTGCTGTTTCAAGCAGATAAGTGCTGTGAGTTGATTCTACTAGATATTTCTTCTTCCTGTAGGAATAGTAGCTGTATCCAGGGACTGGGTTACTTAATTCCCCTAATTACCTATTTCTTTCCATCCTCCTCATTCCATTCTTGGAAACTTGGACATTCCCCAGTGTACTAATAGCTGACCCTGGAAACTGGCAGAAACCAAAACCTGCTCTTGAAAGCAGCAGGCTCCATATGGTTGCTTCAAGCATGGACAGTGACCCTGCCAAGTCTCCTGCAATGGGATTTTACAGAACAGAGAGACAAATGTGTCCCTTTAAATGTGAGTCATTGATGCAGAGAGGAGAAATTGCCTTCCTGATGAAAGGCAGTTAAAGTACTTTGCAGCCTCTGATCTGCAACCTATAGGAAGTTTTGTACAATGGCGGCTCAATGCCAAGCATTAAAAATAAATGTAATCATCAGATGATTAGCTATAAATCTTCCCTCAAAAAATGAGAGGGCTGTCAGTTACAGTCAAACATACATATGCATATTGGAGGACAGGGAGACCAAGAATAACTTTGTGTGGATGAAACCAGCACTGAACGTGTGTGAGGGTAACAGAGGCTATGACATAGCATATGAAGTCAATGGTGGAGTTGTTATTATTTATACATGAGTAAAGATTACAAATGCAAGCCCCAGCTCAGATCTCTCACCCCCTGGATCTGTGAAACCTGTCACTCAGTCTCCTGCGGTGTGTCTTCCTGTCTCGGAGCCATTGGACCACCTGCTGCCAAGACTCTCATCTACTGCTTTGCCCGAAGGCCTCGATGATAACAGCATTGATTCCAATGTACATCTAATTACTTCTCATAATCTATTCATTTCACAATAGTGTAGTGAAACATCTGTCACATCGTAAACTCTTTAGTAGCCTTATCAAACCACCAAAACACACTCCACTGCCAGTTGGCAGCTTCTTCAGTTTCCCCTTTATAAATATGATGCAAACATTTCTAGTCCTTTTTGCAGCTTTAGATGAATTTCCCAAATGACCAGTGCAGCAAAACTGGGCAACTGCAACTTGAATGTCTGCATATTACCTATTGAGGGACAAACCCAGATGTCATGGACAAATCAGTTAAAACAGCATTGTTGCCTTGAAGGAATTGTCTCTAAATAAAGTTCTTTCATTCTTAATGGTGAAAGACCAGGCTCTTTCCTTGGCTTTAGTATGTCTGATTAATTTACTAAAATAAGCCTCTGAAACACTACGCCTTTGAATGGAACATTGCAGAGAAAGCTTTTCACCTTCATATGCTTAACTTTACCTTAGGGGGAATACTGCTCTTTCCTTTTTCTCCCCTTTTTAATTTTCTCTCCTCGTCCTTTCTCTTCATCCCAATTCGCTTTTCTCTTTGCCCTTTGCAAAAACTCTAGCAAAGAGACACATCCATATCATGGTTGATTAGAAATTCAGACACAATAGTTATCTTCCAAGGTCTGATTGCTGTTTGACTTTCTTCAACTTCTCCTTCAGCAGCAAGCTGGCTGTCCCTTTTCTAGAGCACCTTTCCAAGGGACAGTTGTTCAATCTTTTGTTTAGTATGATCACAACAGCTAGTCATGTCCATATGCGTACTTAACACAAAATTTGAGTACACGTTGGCCTTTTTCCAGATGATACACCCCTACATGACAAAGACTGACTTTCTCATGCTTATAGCCCATCATTTATCTGGGTGACTGGCACCTCAGACAATACCAAATGGATACAGATGATGGTCCAAGTTACTAAAGAAAATTGAAAACTCCAGATCTGGGAGCTGTTTCATATATAGTATGAAGTATTATTTTCTATACTCTAGTCTAGAAGTAGTAACCAGTGTTGACATGTGCCAAACACTATCCCAACTCCTTCATGTATGTCAGCACATTTGTTCTATGAGGAGATTTCTATAGTGACCTGCAGTTTAGAGCCAAAGGATTGAGATGCAGAGACCCAGTACCATGCTTCTGCTTATACTGCTATTAAGTGATCAGCTCAGTGGCCTGGCTTGAGTCTCCCACTTAATTCTTCCACTCTACATACCCATGAATGGGCAAATTCTCGTACTACTGACTGCAAATAACTTATCATCACTCTAGTTCCTGGCAATTCTAGATGTTGATACAGGATCCATTTCTCATGCTGTAATTATAAGTTTATAGAATTGTGTGTGGCCCTCTTCACATACATGGTGTTTTGCCAAGTAAATTCGACATTGCTTTTTGGTATCACAAAAGACATTTTTCATGACTATAGAAGGAATATTTTCAGTACAGGCTAAAGAAAGTCATTTCTGGTGTAGCTATCAACATTTTAAAGAATCTTTTAAAGAAAGCATATGTGCAAATATCAAGAGAGAAAGTTTCTGCAGCAGTGTTCCTGGAATTCACCAGAAGATAGCTTTATTTCTTGTAAAGCATTAGATGGCCACAAAATAACTGTCTGAGACCATTATTATTCTGGATTGAATTTACTGCTAACCCCCAGAGATAAAGACTGTGTCATATTATACATCCCTTCAGACAATAATTCTGAGTCTCAGAGGTCAAAGCCAAAAGTAAATCGATTGTCTGTCTGTCTGTCTGTCTGTCTGTCTGTATCATCTCTGCATTTGTCTAGCCTCTATTACTCTATGAATCATGCACCTAACAGGGTTGGTTTTCACCTCAGCACCTCCCTCCCACCAGAGAGCATAGCTCTGTGAACCGCAGCCTGCCCTATTCTAAAATGGCAAAGCCTGGAAAGGCCAGGTTTTGTCAGTGTAGCAGATCTGAATGAAAGCTCACCATCAACTGCACGTCTATTGCAAAGGCCAATTATAGTACACAAAATAGCCCAATATAGTTCCACAAACATTAATCTAATAAATAAAAGGTTCAGAGAGTAATTGTTAGGAGTTAGACTTTAGCCTCTGTTTTGGGTACAAACTTCTTTTTGAATGGGTCATCTTACGCAAATCACCTTCTTAAATTACAAGTTTTTCACCTTTTGGACATGACTGCAGTTTTTGTTTCAAAAGGCTACTGGGCAGAAAACACACACACACACACACACACACACACACACAAACACACACATACACACACACACACAAAAAAAAAAAAAAACACTCAGGATAGTGCTACATTCTGTACATAAATATTTTCTAATGCTGGAAAAACACTATTTCACTGCTCATCCTCATTGCAAAAAGTGTGGACTGAGGAGTCTAAAGCCAATACGGTGATGTATTCCATTTCTTTACATTTAAAATTAAGATTAAATCTTGAGATATTTTGAATATTTTCCTGGGATCTTTTAAAGTATTTTTAACCCAAAGTTTGTGCTTTTAAAGTGCTAGATGAGGGGCTGGGGAGATAGCTCCGAGGCACAAGTGCCTGCTGGGCAAGTGCAAGGTCGTGAGTTCGAACCCTGGTCCCACAAAAATAAATAAATAAATAAATAAATAAATAAATAAATAAATAAATAAAAATAAAAAATAAAGTGCTAGATGATATCTTTACAAGATATCCAGGGTTACAGAATTTCCTTCAACCAGTTAGTTATTAACTACTTTCCATGTCTAAATTCCTAAAAGTAAAAGAAAATGAGTCACAAATGTTACTCTGAAGAAATAGCAGATCTATTTTGAGACAAGGAATTTCTCTTTATGAAAGTTCTAGAAAGCAACACCAAATACTAAGTAACCTGTAGACCAGGCACCAAGGATTATGAATGAGGTCAGTGCTCGCACAGCAGGTGCAGCCAAGGAAGAGGCTGCCTTGAGAAGGACCATCAGAGAACGTTTCAGGAGGAGTGAGCGTGAGCACAACTTGAAAGGGTAGACAAGATGAACATCAGAGCTGGTCTGTGTAGGACGCAGCCATGTCCATCCCAAGTCAGACTCCTATGGCTCTTCAGTCTGCAGCTGGCTTATTCATGTCAGAGAGTGCTAGGCTACACAAGGCTATCTATTCTTGACCTTCCATTATTCTTTTCTCCCTGTACAAAGTGAAGATGAGTTTGCCAGTAGGAAAGGGAGAAAATAATATATAAAGGCTCTACAGTAGCCAATATCATTCAGTCCTTTGTTATTCTGAGGCCAAGTTAATAAAATACAGCATTCAAACCCCTAGCCACAGATCAAAGAAAAATCTCCTGAAAGCTCAGCTTGACCATAGGCCTTGCTAACTGCACAGAATGTGTGAAAATGCTTTGTCCTTCTTAAACTGTCCTTGGCCCGCAACTATTAAAAGAAGTGACAGGGTCATACAGTTATTCCACTGTTGCAAAATAAAATATATGAAGGTCCAGTATAATTTAGGTCTACATTTTCATGCACCTATGATGCCAGAAAACATTTGCATTGCATAGTAGAACTCATCTTTTAGAGCCTAGCATTCTGTGGTTTACCATGCATACACTGGTCACATAAAGACACAGAAATTGAGTGGTTAAATAATTTAAAACAAGAAAAATTAAGAAACACTCTTTGATACTTAGGCTTTTGAAATAACTGACTGAAGTCTTCCTGTGTTCTTTTATAATACTGACTCAAGCTGGAGTTATTAAAGGAAAGGTGAATCCTCACCACGTGGTTCTTCAATGTGATGTCAAATATCTGATATATTGGGCTCTTGGCTGTTTTTAACTCCTAACAAGCCTTCCTCTCTCTTTTGAGATCCAGTTCTAGGACTGCAGAGATATATTTTCTACTTCTCTGAGACTAATTCCTGTTTTCCTATTTCAGCTGCTATAACCTTTGAAGACCCCAAGTTTCCAATAGGCAGCCCTAGTTCACCAACCTGCCTGGTTCAGGGCCGCGGACTGAGCCCTGTGAAACACCAGCCCTCACAACAATGTTCCTTATAGTAGTATTAGGAGGTGGACTCTGACCTAAGTTCTCCTCTAGTCATGGCCTCTCCCACTTCCCCATGGGAGCAAAGATCATTAAGGGTAAACTTTTACCTCAGACAGAGACATGATTCAGATAGACTTGCATATTAAACAAAAGACCTGAGAAAGTCAGACCTATAAAAGTATTTCGAGACTTACCAAGCTATGATGACAAAGACAATCGCTTTACTGAGTACAGAGAACAATGCACAAAAGACAGTTTAACTAAAAGCAGACATTTTAGTACTATGGGAAATTTAACTAGCCAGATTGGAAAATACAGCTGTAAATGGATTTTGTGCACTATTGTCTTGTATTTTTCAGCCTCATTGAGGATAAGTAAGGAACATCTCAGCACAATCCTGTTCTTGGTTTCCAGCCAGACCCAAAATCTCTCTGCTGCCTAAACTACACTTTGACTCTGACCCACTCGCCATAGTCCTTTCTCATAATTCCCTTCTCCAGGTGGGCCTTGAGCCTCAGCTAATTGATCACTTTTTTTCCATTTCCTGGGCTGGAGACTTCTTAGCAGACTTGGGAAGAGCAAAAGCTTGTTAGGTGGACATACACACAGCATTTTCCTTGAACAAGCACCCATTTTTCTCTTTCTTTCCTTTCATCCTCTTCCTCTCCTTTCTCTGTACCCTCTCTTCCTGTTTCCCTCACTCCCACCTCTCTCTCTCTCTCTCTCTGTCTCTCTCACTCGCTCTCTCTCGCTCTCTCATTCTCTCGCTCTTTCGCTCTCTCACTCTCTCACTCTTGCTCTCGCTCTCACTCTCTGTTTTGTGGTGCTGCAGCATGTGGTGCTGGGGGTTGACCCAGCAGTCCCTGCGCTTGCCTAAGCTTCCCTAAGCAGGTGCTTTAGTCTATTGAGCTATCTCGCCGGCCCCCTCCCTTCATTTATTTTTCATACTGGGAATTGAAACATGGTTACATTATCACCTTTATTTAATTTTGAGACAGTATCTCTCTAAATTGCTAATATTCCCAGACTGGGCTTGAACTTGTTGTCCTCCTGTCCACAGCCTCTCAAAGTGCAAGGATTATAGCTGTGCATATCATGTTCAGGTTATGCTTTGCTTTTATGACTCACTCATTCTCATTCCCACAGCCAAAAGGCTACCAGGTTTGTATCCATTCCTTCCTTGCCTTAGGTCTCTAAATTCCCTCTCTTAATGCTCAGCGGAAGAAAAATATCAACAGAGGATAAACTGCAGAGGGCCTGTGGCCCATTAAAAAGAAAAGAAGCTATGGCCAGGCTTATCTGATTTAGCCTAAAAACAGCAAAGAGATGCAGAACTTGTGTGAGGAGAGATTCTTAAAGACAGCATCTCACTATTTCCCTTTGATTCCTAGAAGAATTAAAAATATCATGCTACTAGTGACATGTGCACCCATGTTAATAGCAGCACAAGTAATAATAGCTAAATGCTGCAATAATCCAGACATCCATCAGCTGGCAAAGGATAAAAAAAGATGTGGTGTCTTTACACAAGGGGATATTATTCAACCATAAGGAAAGATAATCTCACAACATTTATAGGCAAATGGCTGCAACTTGAGACCATACTGATAAGCATAACAAATCAGACTCATGTTTCACATTATATATAGTGAAATGGGCATAAATTGTTCAAAAGGAAAGAGGAACTGGGGTTGGAAAAGGGGGAGGAATGGAAAAGAAAAGTAATGCAAAATAGTTCTACTACTAGTTCCTCTTAGTTCATTGAAAAGAAAGGTTTGTGCTAATATTGTTTGGAGAAGTTTTTATGCTCACATTTTATACTCTGAGGAACTACTTTAAAGATAACAATACACAATGTATTAGCTGTTATTATTCTATTGTTTTCTCATGGAATTTTATTTTATGTTTTCCATAAAAATATTTCAGAAAAATATAAAAGAAACAGCAAGGCACAAATTAAGAATGAAAGAATTCAAGTGAAAAGTTGCAGGATATAAAAGATGAATGTGGAAAGGAGGATCCTAGCTAGTTGAAATTTGCTTAAATCCTTTGGTGTTTGCAGTATTTTGGGTGACATAGAGTTCCATAACACATTGCTTCTAGCTCCCAGGACTCACATTCTATAGGATTAAAAATAACTGTGTTGAGGCCAGGGAGATGGCTCTGTGGTGTAAAATAGGTCCTGGGTTCAATAACTAGTGCCAAAGATGAATAAATAAATGTGTGGTCAGAAGCCATGATCTAGAACCACAAAAGCAATATCCAAAAGATGAATTCAGAAAACAGGGTAGAGAAGAGGTGAATTTTATCATCTGGGGAAGTCTCATTTGAGGCTATAACAGACTCAGATGATTGGCATATCAGGCAATAATGCGTAAATATGAGATGGAAAATGGTAGAAAGCACTTTCTGGGAGGAGGGTAGCAGCACCAGCAATGAGAAGGCCATGCAGCCCCAGAGTGCAGCTGCCCCTTGTGCCTCACTCCATTCACTTTACAAGTGTGCACCATTAGCCTGGGCTAAGCACTGGGGAAAGAAAGTGAATCTAGCTTGCTTCCTATGCCAGGTTTGTTCAGCACAGTTCAAGTCAGGGTGTGCAGAGGAGGTGGGATCTAATCTCCAATAGGTCACGTAGCATCAAACACAAGCCTGCGGTGCGCCATTACCTAAAGTGCAGAATAGCATTACCACACATGTTTGGGGAAAGAAACTAAAAAACAGATTCCAAGAGACCTTGCAAAAATTTCATGAGAATTATAGCCTAGGAAACAGCAGAAACCTAGAGTTGCTCAATTTATAAAACACAAATAGCCAGAAACTATCACACAAAATGTTTTCCTCCTTATAGGGACATAGGCAAATGGATTGGCCCGTCTTACACTGTGTCTTCATACTGTGTGATCTTAGTACCCAATGGCATGTACCTGTGGAGACAAGAAACAACTCCTATATGTTTACTGCTTTTTGGTTTTGGTACTGGGAATCAAACTCATGACCTTGTCTTTGCCAGGCAGGCATTATGCCGCTGAGCTGTGTCTCTGGACCTTCCCTTGTTAATGTACCAGTTAGCATATCATGAGCTCCAAGCAGAGCATGCACCTCAAGATTGCCAAATCATGGGTACTGAGTGACAGAAACTGAGGCAGCGCTAGAACTGATCTAGGTCAGGACAATAAAAGTAGACTGAGGAGATTTAGAATTTCTCAGAGTGATAAGAGCTTTATACTGACCAGGCCCTCACATGACCTTTTGCTGTCATTTGTCAAGGAATGCATTGTCCTTTTCTCTACACCTCAGGCTAGAATTATTGACTTAAATATTTTTCATTTTAACCTGAGGTCTACCCCTGTAACAAATTTTGAAGCATACAATTATTAATTAGAGGTTCTATGCAATAGGCATGATAGATCTCTAGAATTTATTTCACTTACATAACTGCAGCTTTGCTCCCTTTGACTCATTCTTCCTATTTCCCCTATCCTCTAGCCCCTGACAAACATCATAAGGAGTACACCTTACGCTAGGTATTCTTATCACAGAATTGATAGCAATATTTAACCATAAAGTGGAAGGATACTTCTGAAGGATACAGCTAGGTTTAGGATGTAGACTGTGGACACCCTTCCCCAGAGCCATTTTCTTTCCATGCTCAATTGTTATATATTAAGTGTGCGCAGTACTTTGCATGTAAATCAGACCTCGATAATGTGGTTTAAGAAAAGGTAAATAACCAGTATTAGTACAGTATTAGTAGACTCACAGCTTAACTTTCACTGTAACTCTGGGTCCAGCAACGATGAAGGCACCTTCCTTTTTGATACTTCAGCAATCATGTATTTTCCTTTTACATCATCACTGAGTGTTTACCTTAGTGCTCAGTTTTGAGTCAGTGAGCCAAGGAGTTATTTTTTTTCTTCACTGATACTATTAAAAAAAAAAACTTGGCATTAGCTTTTTTACTTTCCCCCAAATCTTGCTTTCTGCAGTGTATCCATCTGTCTTTGAACATGTATGCTTCCCTTAGGTGGCCCATTTGATTAGTGCCTGGAAATTACTGCTTTAATCTTGGGTCAGACACAAATTGGTAGAGGGTGAAGGCAAGTTATGTAAACAGACTTTGCTATAATTTTTGAGCAGTAAAATAAGGACTAGCTCCTGTCTCACAAGAGGGCTGTGGAGATCATTCTGAATTGGCTTCACATAGGCAGTGCATTTGAAGAAATAATAATAATAATAGTAATCATAAATAATCATGGTGCACTAATGATAGAGGAAATTAAATACTCCATTTCTGCCCACCAATCTGCTTCAGCTAAGAATAAACATCTCGTCCTCTTCCTATGCCATCAGGAAAAAATGTTAGATTAGCCCTCAATATGTGCTGTTGTTGTGGACATTGGCAATATTACAGCTCTTAAGGTTATTGGGAAAAGACTGGATAGCAAGTGCTATATGATCATACCATTAGTTTTATTTTAAAATGAGTTATTTTCTACATTAAATGTAAAAGTATTAACTTTGACCTTTTAAAAATAATTAATCTCTTTACTTGAAAATTATTGCAAAAGAGGTCTTCATTTTATCCATACCAATTATAGGGGAAAAAATCTTTATCCTTGTCGCTCTCCTATATCTGACTTAAAATACAAGGAAAGCAGTAAGGAAAAGGCTACAGAAAAGTAAGGAGCTGAGCTGAGCTTGTTCTACTTTGTTCTGGGTGTTTTAATATCTAGAATCTTATATATGTCTTTCATGTCTACTGTTGTAACATCCTGGGTCATGCAATGATTTTCTCTGCCATGAGTTCCATAGTGGGCCAATTAGTGGCTGGTTCTTTCTTATGCTGTGGCACACAAAGGTGTTTTAGCATTCTTTTCCCGCTGTGTGTAGTGGAGGAAAGATTTCATTGTGTAACCCTAACAACAGATGCACATTACCCAGTGGGCTCTGGGCCGCAGTTCCTTCGAATCCAGGTCACAGGTGAGGTACAAGAACTGGCCTTGTGCCTGTTTTGCTCTGCAATGCTTCCAGGGGCTTCAGCCCTTCATCCCTCTAACTCTCTTCACCTCTACATCAGCAGGTGTTCTATTCCATTGGACAGAGCTTCCTTCTGTTGTTATTTCTAAGACAGAATAGATTCCATATTTTGCTTATCATAAACTAGATGCAAAAGGACTACTTATCTCAACTATCCAAATTAGAAACCATCTTCACCTCTAATGCTATTTCAATACATAGGATCACTACGTGATCATAGGTCATAGAATCACATATAAATGTCACTACAAAAGGTCTCTGGGTAAAATAGTTTTCCTTGAGTACAGTTTCCATTAAACATCTGTAGATTGCTGTTTTGATATTCGGTAACTCTTAACTTAGGGGAGATCCAGAAATGGATTCGGAACATTGTCCTGACCGTTGTTTTAAAACTGATCACTACTACTACCTTACATTAACCAGAGTCTGTTGAGGATCATGAAGAAGTTCCCCATTCTTTCATCCTTTAAAATTTAATTAATTAATTAATTAATTAATTATTTGGTACAATGTCTAGCTATGCAGCTTAGGCTTGTAGTGATCCTCCCGTCTCAGCCGCTGCAGCACTGGGATTGCAGATGTGCACCACCACACCCAATTTTGGGCTGGCATGTCTCTCCTGGGATTCCATGGCAGCATGGCATTTCATTCTAGGGCGTGAATCCAGGTCCTTGTGCTTGCTAGCAGGCACTTAGGTCACTAAACTGTCTCTTTAGGCAAGACACTATTCTAGGCACTTCGGATAATGCCATCGATAGTTAGATAATAAGTTCCTGGCTTTATAAGAATTTGCCCACTAATAGAGAAACACACAAAAGAAATAGGAAAACAAACAGCCACGATAGTTTCAGATAGCCATAAGTGTTGGGAGAACTATGCATATATGAGGTATGGGGAATAACAAAAGAAGTCTAATTTGAGTAAATCTGATCTGTGATGGTAATATTTCAGAAGGAATTAGCAAAGCAAAGAACCAGAGAATGAAATTTCCAGGCAGCAAGAATTATGAATGCCAAAGCCCTGAGACAAGAACAAGCTTGTTTAAAATGCAAAGAAAAAAATGAACAACATACAAATAATGTGGAAAGGCAGGTGGGAAAGAGATCAAAAGGGCCTTGTAAACCTTAATAAGGTGTATGAATTTTATCTGAAGGGTGACTGTAAACAACTGGAGAGTTTTAAGGCAAAGATATTTAATATAATTTACAGCTGAAGAAGTCACGGTAGTTGCTCTATTCAAAGTGGTCTGCAGTGTGGCCTGGGGTGGGGCAAATGCAAAAGCTGACAATGGTCCAGTGGGTCTTGGGGGCAGCGAGGCATGGGCTAGTAGTGGTCAAGATGGAATGTGAAGGAGTACATTAGGATAGGAAGGATGGCACCTGCTGGTAGGTTAGATAGAGGGAGTGAGAGAAAAGAAAGGACCAGAGTTTATTTATATGCAGCTCCTATTGTGTCTGTGCTGAGCCAATAGGACAGTGTCTTCTAAGAGTGAAGCAAAAGAAGCAATATATAAATGGAAATATGAGGAAATTTATTTTCTCTCAGTATGGGCGTCTTTTCACTCTTAGGCAACTGCACAGACAAATGATAGAGAAATCAAATTATTTTCCTCTAACGGAGGCACAAGGTGGGGTATGTATCTTGTTCACCTGAAAGATCTCAAGTATGAGTTGTTCCCTCATAGGGAGAAAGATGCCGAGGCTCAAAGATTATGTTCTTTCTCACTATTTTCTTCCTCACAAGTTTCTAGACAAGTGCTGTCAGCTCTGTGTGTTAAATATCTTTTATGCTCTTGTTTGGAGGGAAAAGTGACACAGAACCAACAGCAGCCACTGATGTACTGAGCATTTAGCAGAACCTGAGCTCATAACTGCATGCAAGAAATAGCAAGCGCTCTTATTTAAGCAGTAATTACCACTAGCTCCAAAGGATTCATGATAACATTCTGACTTCTATATTTCTAAGGACTTGACACCTTTTCATAGAAACTTTTACTGAAAAGACATTTTTTACATGACTTTAATATAATTTAAAAGGTAGATAAGACACTGTCCTGGGCACTGTGTTGCAGCAGACAACGTGGCCAGGCCATGGAGCAGACACAAAATGTGGCTGATTGTGCCACCTGTCAATGCATGCCCACCAAGGATCAGACATGCTGGTCTGTGCTAGGGGCTGGTGATGTGGCTCACTGCTAGCGTTCTTGCCTTGCATTCTGGTCTGTGCCAGAGAAAGAAGATTTAGGTGATGCTCACAATCTAAAAAGAGAAATGTCATCAGATAAGTACAATACAAAATGGCACTTATTGTATTGATCAGAATGGAACCCAAGGACAGAGTATGATCAATTTTATCTTCTTGTGAGAAGGAACAGAAGGAGCTGTAGTTTTCAAAAGCCTTCAGGAAGAAAGCAGACTTTGAGAAGGACTGCACTATGATGAACTCCAGTAGAGCAGTCTGATCAGAGAGAACAGCATATGTCCTTAGTTTGAAAATCACCTTGGCCAATATTTCATTGACCTAATAATTATGTCAGTACTTTATTGACAGGATAAAATTTTATTTCCATTCAGCAATGTATGCAATGACACTGGTACTAATACATGAGGAATTGCTGAAATATTCTCAAAAGAAAATTCATTGTAGTAGATTTTAAAAGATACTACAGGAAAGAAATTTTCTGATTAAAAAAATATTTGCTAAATACAACACTGAACAAAATTAAATCCCTTATAAAGATAGCATCCCCTAGTATTGTCAACACGTAGACAGACTGTGTGAAATATTAAGAGAGAAGAGTCAGTAATTCCAAATATATTGGGTCATAAAAACCTTTTTTGACACTGATCTTTCAGGACTAATATTTTAAAGGACAGACTATTAAAATACAATGAGACCCAACAAGTTGCTCATTTCTGTTTTAAAGTAATTCATCTTCTAAGTCCTCTGAGCCTCAATATGATTGTGTAAAAAACAGATCTTACAGGCCCTCCATCCACTTGCTCACATAGCAGCTGTGATCATCACTGATTCTGTGACAGCAAGAGGTCGGGACACTTCTCCAATAGGCAGCCTTGTCCCCAAGGACATTAGTCTGCTGGAGCTTCCACAACAAAGCACCCCAACTTGAGAGGCTTCAAGAATTTATTTTGTTTTCTGCAGTCTGGAGGCTGGAATGCTAAACTGAGGTGTAGGTAGAGTGCCTCCAAGGCTCCTCATTGAGGCTGATAAATGGCTGCCTTCTTTGGTCTTCCCATGGTCTCTCTTTGGTGTTGGTCTGTGTCTTCATCTCTTCCTACAAAGACTCTGGTCATTCTGGATGAGGAGCCACTTCAATGTAGTTTTATAGCTCAGTCACCTCACTGAAGGCCTCCTCTTGAGTCCAGTCACATTCAGAGGTCTGGGGCTGGGGAGACAGGATGACAATACGGACAGAAGGGGCACATTTCAGTCCATAGTACTCTGCGTCTCAGTTCTGCAGAACTTCAAGCCCAATATATACAATTCCTCAATGGAGACACTGCTTGTTAGCTTTCCCAGGCGATGTTACACCCCTTTTGCCTATGCCAGCCACCTGCTGTGCTATGACTTCATTGGGTGATTTGACTTTGCAGAAACCTTTTGCATGGTTAAATCGACAGCCATCACGCTAGATGGTGATGCTGTAAGGGCAAGAACTGTGCCTCTTCTATTGACCTTTGTATCTTATCTCTGTTTTTCAACCTAAGACGTAAAACTCAGTATTAGTTGAATAAAGTAGATACGGTTTTATTTTTAACTCTCCTATTTTATGTTTGATTAGCATTTATCAGCTTTGAGGACCACACATGGGTAATTATGGAACTAGTTAAGTAGGAAAGTTTAGAAAAGATAAAAATGAAATGAAAACCAATATTGTTTTTACTTTTGGGGGACAAAGAGGAGAGACTGAAAAATACATTTTCCATTATGATTGAAAACACTGAGGTCCACATCTTCAGACACCTATTTTGAACATTTAGGTTACGTTGACTTTAGGCTCAGAATGCTCACTAATGCGTTGATGGACTGAGACACGGTGCTCACTGGAAAGGCTTCATATAAAGTGGGCCGCGAGGGTGTCACAGGCAGCATATTTGCACAGTACATTAATTTAGTGAGGAAAGGTTTCGGGGGAACTTAACCAGGCTGAACAGCTATTTCCACTTTACCTGAATAGAGTATTTTCATGTTTTATCACACTAGTTTGCAACTGCAAAAGCTCTTCACCCAGTTTTTAAGAGTAGCTATGAACTGTCAGAATACATTATTTGAAATGAAGCCTGACAGCTCCAGGCTTGAAAATAAAATGCATTTTATTGTTTAAAAGCATTTCTCCACACCATCACTTTCATCCTCCTTCTCAAATCCCACCCACACCACTGCCCCTCATAATCACCCCTCGCCCAGCTTGGAACCAGACATTCTGTATGCCTACTCCTCATTGGATAACACTGCAAGAAGGACAATCCTAACAGTGGGATTTTCTTTTTTTTATTTCAAGAAATGAATCTTGAAAATGAAGCCAGTTTCATGAGTGGAAGGAGAACAGGTGCACAGGAAAGTATATGAGTGCTACCGAGCTGGAAGGATAACCGTTCTTTCTCATTACTATCCTGATGACTATGATTATTATTATTATTATTATTATTACTATTATTATTCCCAATACTGTCCACAGCCTGTGTCTAGAATCTCCATCATGCCTCTGGCCTGACGGGTCACTGAGGCACGTGACACAGGCAAGCCATTCTCCTTCCAGCAGAGTTCTCTGATCTCTGGATGGTTCCACACATGAGCGTTTCTGCCTATTGACAGACTATTATTTACCAGAAAGCAGCTTTCCTAGAATCTCGAAGATATCTTGAAGTTTGTGTGAATCCACTGGTTATCTTTTATGCATTCCAAAGCCCCATAAGCTAGGGATTGCCAGGAAGGAGCAGGAAGCAGTTCTTTTGTGTTGGCCAATGAGCTTTTGTCTATTCTAGACATCCAGGGCCATCTTCTCCCCATGGTGTCACTGTGATTAAACAGTGTAGGGTTCTAGTCTAGCACACATTAGAGAAGGGAAAGACTGGAAAAAATGATCTCACAGATGAAAATATCTTCTTCTTAATGATGTTCTATAATGGAAGCGTACTCTCCCTTGTATATTATCATCCGGAATACTAGTTACACATTTAATAAGGTTTTGCTGTATCAATTATAAATGAAATAAACAGTTCTGTCACCATGGTGTGCAATGAATATGCTACATGTTATATGTAAATATACTAGTCATTTGCCTTTTGTTTATGTGTCACTGAAATCCATTTTCTTTATGGTGTGTTCTCTATTCCCCTATGGATTCCAACTGAAACCGTTTCAACCATACGCACATCGGCCCTTAACATGGCATTATGCTGTTATTGTCCTTTTCCTGCCCAGTTTTAATAACACCTGCTTTTGTGCCAGTTTCATTTATTGCTTCAAATTGTAATTCAACAGAGAACAACAACAAAATTACACAAAAACCCAGCCACCCAAACAGCAGATATGACTCCAGAAAAGAGCTTTGTGATATATGGATGCAATACCAAAAACATATTGAAATGATTTTTATTCTCATTATTCGCCCCCAAAATTAAATACATCCCATAAAGCAAGTTTATATATTCTGCATGTTTGCCTCCACTCTCAACTAAACTCAAACTCTGGGCTTTTAATGAGATAATTAAAAAAAAAAAAAAAAAAGCAGAATCAGAATCAGCCACTCAGGTTTGCACATGGTGGTGTTTTATTTTAAGCAGAGAAGCATAAATACATGAAGGATGCAAATGTGGACTCTCCGGATGCCTCACCACAGTGTGACAGCTGTGGATGGGATCAAGACAAAAACAGTGACCGCTCCAAGAAAATGATGGTTTCGGCATCTTTGGCCCAATCAATAATCTGGCGTGTTGAGGTCAATCACTGAATGGCCATATTCACTGAGAGCCAGTGAGAGATCATTAGTTTGACATCCAGAGGCTATTCTTTTCTGCCATAAATGGCAGGGACAGCGCCTGCGTGTATATCTCCAAAGCACCAAGTGAAATGAGCCTAAGAATTTATAACTTTGCAGACAGACATTGACACAGACTTTCAGAGGGATTTCATATCTGTTAGGACTAATACCATATGATGGTCTCTAGGTTGAGTAATTCTAACTTCGCACTTCATCTATTCAAAACATAGAAAGTTTGCAGCCCCTACTGGGTTTCAGGCTGTTTCTTAGGATCTTGGTAACATAAAGAGGAAAAGATGTGTTTCTTATTGGTATGGAAGGGTGAATTCAGAAGTCTTTTTTTTTTTTGTCTTTTTGAGACAGGGTCTCATTATGCAGTTTAGGCTGACCTTGAGCTCACTTTTGCTCAAAACGGCTAGTACCTGGGCCGGGAGATAGTTCAGTGGCATAAGAGTCAGCCTGGAAAGCACAAAGTGCTCAGTGTGATCCCAAGTACCAAAAAGAATGTTAATACTCTAAATTTCTACCACATATTACATGTCCATCCTTTTACATCCTCACCCACACACCCTTGAAAATTTCCCCACACTAATCTGGGCAGATTTTATTGACACCAAGAGAACCAAGCAAGACGTAATCATTACTTTTGATAATTTATAATTATTCTGTGATCTGGCCAGAGAGATGACCATACATGGGTTCCACAAAGCATCTAAATGCTGGACAAAGTGTTGATAGAATAACCTGGGGGAAGCTGTTTCTAGCTTTCGGGCTCCATCTCTAAAGCCTGCAGATTGTAGAAGGCATTAGGTAGCCAAACATGGCGCTCACCCGGGCACTGATTAGAAATAGTTTGTGGTAGAGAAAGATGCACAGCAGTGTATGGAGTCGGCTCGTTCTACCTGGCATTTCACTGGCTGCATTTTACTGTTTCTTCTAGGCGGCATGGCATAGGGTGCAAAAGATCTCAGATTGTTTATATGCTGAGTACGTATTTGCACTTTGGTGACTATATTTGAATTCATGCAAGAGCCTTTTTTTTTCAAGAACTTGAGCATAATCTTCTCATTAATCCTGTCCTGTTTGTCTGTTATTAATAGGCCACCATACAATGTATTCCGCTGCAAAACTCCACCAGGCATGACTAATTCAGATAATTAATTTGCTAGAACATTAACACCATCAAATGAGCCTGCTAAACCGGTAAATTTAAAGTAAATTAAACTTAATTTGCAGGTTATTGCAATTAAGTCTGCCTTGTCTTTCTGAGGGATTTCAACATCCTCAGTATTTAAGAGGCAATCATAATGCATGCAAGTGGGCGGGCTTTTTGGCTAATTAACACAAGAGTCTAATCTGCTTTTCAATTAGGGTGAATGTTTATAATGTGCTGGTGACAGTGTTGCGATCCGCGCGGCATAACAGGAGTGCATGGCATAATTATAGCTGAAAAGAAAAGCTCATGCAGGGCCTTTTTAGGGGTTAATGAGACATTGGCAGCTTCCAGCTGAGGAGATTGAGCCAGTTTAGTGTAGCTTCAAGAGGAAACCACCCATAGGGGTTTCCTTTGAAGTGTCAAAAGGTCCCCTTGTTCTGGGTGGCTTATGTTTCATTTGTCTGAGTGGCATATCAAAAATTGATGAGCTGCCAGCAGCAGTCCCTATGACATTAATTCACCAATTGTGTTTCTAATAGTTTTATCCTTAAATAAATTTGGCTGAAGAGAATGGTAAGAAGAGTCAAGGTTCTGAAAACAATGGCAAGGGCCAGGCCAGTGCAGGGTTTTTATGCAGCACAAACAAATGTAGCAGCAGTAAATGTTAAAGGCAAGCCCCACCTACTGCACCCCAGGTTATTAGCTGGGGGAAGACAAAGATGCATCGTGCCTGTGCCCTCTGCTGAGCACCAGTGGCCCAGAACAGCGATAAAGATGTGGCCTGCCCTGGCACTTGGCTTAAGGTCTTAACTGTACAGGATAGGAGTCTTAGTTTGAAGCCTCGAGATGAAACTCTAGGAAGCTGAGACCACAGCTCTTTGGAAACCCTCTCAATGAAGCCACCTGTATACCAGGGCTGGGACTGAAAAGAAACCTAAGTTAGTGCCTCTGTTTAGAATATTGTCTCCTTCATATCTACAGAAAATGTTACCTAGAGCAAGACGTGTGGGGCCCAGTGTGAAGCTGAATTGGTGCAGCTGTAGATTTCTTCCGATCCCTTTTTTATGAGTTCACATGGAGACGTTCAAAATTTTATACTTTCCTGTGTTCTCATAATGAGGAAAAGATTATTTACAAATAGGTAGCTACTTATGAAATGAAAATCATACATGACATCCCCAGAAGTCATCTGGGATGGAATGACAAATGTCAGACTCTCAAAACTTTTAGGTGAGCAACAGTAAACCAAACACAACAAAAACCTGCAAAAAACTAAAATTTTTCATGACTATAGTGCTACGTACTTTGAGACTACCAAATTATCTGTTATGACTCTAAATATATCACCAAGATAATCTTTCATATAATATTTGTGCTACATGAACTTGGTAAGTCACTTTTACACAAAAATGCCACTGTTTTGTCAATATGAAGAAAGCATTCAAATAAATTATTCTAGTTATTTGTGAAAGATCAATTTAATTATCTAAATTAACTGAAAATTATCCTAAGCTAGTTGTGTCATATAGCCAGATATAGCCAAAGAAAATCAAGGCCTGTTGCAACAGTTATAGCTGAACAAATTCATTGATTCATTCTTTTATGTGGTTACTCTTTGAGCATATATATATATATATATATATATATATATATATATATATAATTTATTATTTTTAGTTTTTATATTTAAGGGAAGGGTCTACAGTATAGGGTGCTCAGGGTCTCACTACTGGATCAGACTCCTGGTGAGCCGCCTGTTTACAGTCTCCCAAGAGCTGGGCCTACAGGCATATGCCACCAAGCTCAGTTTCAAAAAGAAAAAAAAAAATTAACATTAGCAGTACAGAAAATAGCATTACAATGCGTCAGCAATTGCAGTCATTTTAATATTTCCACATTCCTTTTAGAATACCAGCTTTTAAGTTTTGCAATCAGTATTTGTTATGGTTTATGTCTAGTTGCCCCCTGAAAGCCTCATGATATGGGGCGGGGACTTCTAGAGCTTGAGATTTGATTCATGATCCCTGGGATTATGCATTTTAGTACTGATGGGATTATGGGTGTAGCCTAAGGCAGATAGGCTGTGGCGGAATGTAATATAAATGAATGTAATATAAAGAGAGACAGAGAGACAGACTGATGCTGTTGCTCTCTGGTTGCTCCATTGCCTCTGTCACCATTGTTGCTGTTCCGCTGCCATGAACTGCTGCTCTCTGCCCTGTGCCACTCAGCTTTGAGCCAGCCAAATATGACTGAAACCCCTGGTAACTATGAGTTAAATAAACTTTTCCTTCCTTCATTTTGAGTGTCTGGTATTTGTCCCAGTAATGAGAGAAAAGTAACTAAGACAATATTCTTTTTATAAGTTACTTTTAATAAGAAATAATGAGACAGTTCCAAAAACACGTTAGTAGGACAGCCACAATAATTGATACAATGCATACTTTTGTCCTTGTAGTAGTTATTCATAGTACTAGATGCAGACATGATAATTTTTCTAATTGTTATTGGTACAAAAATTTCTTCTCATTGAACTAAGAGAAGGTAGTTGTATATTTAGTCCATATATTTAGGGTCATCAGCAGAACTGGAAATGTCAGAAGCTGTTGACTTAAGCCTTTTACATGTTAGAGCATATATTATAGGCCAGATATTATGCATTGGGGCTAAAGCAATGAACAGAATATAAGTATAATAAAGCTATCTTCATGAAGCTTACAAATAAACAGGAAGCCATCTATTATGAGTGAACATGATGATGAATGTAATGATGAATAAAACAGGGCAATGTGACAGACAACTCAAGACTACATTAAATTGGGTGTTAGGGAAAGCCTTTACCAGGAAGTGACATTTACGCTGAGGCCAACAGGGTACTGAAAAGTTTTAAATAAGACATGACACATTTTATAGTTTCAAAAGATCACTTTGACGTCTGTCTAGAAAACGGAAGTGATAGGGTGGCACATTGTAAGAATAGCAGTCATGAAGCCATGTTTCCATTGCATTAGTTCCCAGCCATGTCCTCTAGCAGCTACCACACAGACCAAGTTTCTAGATACAAAGTGTGATTCACAGATAGGTTTGAGAAATCTTGCTATATATGACACTGAAATTTCAAATAACTTATTAAACATTTAAGTAGCAATAATAAGTTAAAAGTTGAATGCATAAGTCTGGACAGTAAATGAGACCCCAGAGCTCAGGATACAAAATAGAGAGCAGGATAGAGTGAATATTCAAAAACAAGCATTTTCTGATTAGCCCAGGTAAGGAGTGAACTTAGAGTAGAGCTGGTGGCTCAGAATCAAGGTATGGAGAACAAGACAAAGAGGGGAAAAAACAAATGGCCACTGACGAAGGTGAGAAAAAACCTATGAATATAAAGGAGGTGACATGAACAACAAAGAAAATGTTCTGAAAAAAGGGAACATTCAGTCGTGTTGAATAGTAATAGGTTGGATAAGATGAAAACATGCAGATGTCCATTGGATTTAGGATCATGAAGGTCAATGGTGGCCTTGGCAAAAACCACTTCTGTGATGTGTGGGGCCAGAAAGATCCCTGGCTAGAGAGAGCAGGAAGTAAGAGGTGGAGACTGTGTCTATAATACTTACTGGAAAGTGTGGCTATGAAAGTAGAAAGAAAAGGAAGGGGGTGATAGCAATGTAAGATCAAGGCAGTATTCATAAGTATGAAAGAGACCTTGTAGGTGAGTTGATGGAAACAATTCAGGAAAGAAGAATTTTTTAAAAATCACAGAAGAGAAGTAGAAAGTTAAATATTTCCAAAATATCAATTTCCACTACAAAAGTGAAAACTAAGGAGACTAGAAGAATAGGACAAAAGCAAGACTGAGAACAAGCTCTGTAAAGATTAAATCCCATAACTCTATGCCAAGCATCCAGAACAACTTCTTTTAAGATGTAAACGCTGAGGAGCTTACATGGCCCTACCCCTGGGACATCAGCCGGGTCACTCTTGTGCTGCTTGTACTCACTGCCTGTACCTTTCTTCAACAGACACCCCATGCTCCTCATGTCTCCAAGTTACTGGGTTGGTCACTGCACTTTGAACTGTACTCTCACAGCTTCATTCTGTGTCCTTCTGGGGGTCGTCTTCTGAAATCTAGGAAGATGTCTCCATGACACTGAACACTTATGTTCTGCACACCTGTCAAGTCAACACAGCATGGATGATTCAAAGCCTGCTGCTAGCTAAAGCATTAGCCAGAGCCTCCCACCCCACCATAGCTGCAGTGGCCTCTAAGTGCCTGGATGACTGAGCATGATGAAATCAGTCCCAGAGAACCAATTCCCTAGGCATTCCAACTTCAGCAGAGGCCCTAGGACTCTCCACTCAAACTTTTGTACCTTTTATCCTGTGATGGGTGGGATCTTGCTGATTCCTGGATGACTTCAAGACATCTTTACTATTATCCTGATGCTTTCAGTATCCACATTTGCTAATAAAAATGTAAACTTCTAAAATTTCTTTTTTTTTTTTTTTTTTTTTTTTTGTCTTTTTGAGACAGGGCCTCACTATACAGTTCAGGCTGGCCTTGAGCTCACTTTTGTAGCCCAGGCTGGTCTCAAACTCGCACTGTTCCTCCTGCCTCAGCCTCCCGAGTGCTGGGATTACAGTCGTGTGCCACCACTCCTGGCGACTTTTAAAATTTCTTAGCTTTAGTTTTGTTCGTGATTTTTACTGTACATCTGGGTTAAAGTAGCCAGAAGTTCCCATTGCAAAACCTTACTGTTGGCCTGCCTTGAAATTTCCTTTACCAGATCAATTAGTCCACCACTCCTAATGTCAGTATCATGCAAAGTTTAAAGACATAGGCAAAATGAATACAAAATTTTTTCTGGAAGTACAGCATTCATGACCTCTAGTCCAACAGCTAATGTAGTCCTTGTTTCCATTTAAAACCTCCTGAATGTGGCCTTTACTACCCACATTCCTATAAGCATTCCCTTGTTCTGAGTTCTGACTAGTATCACCAAGCACTGTTCATGACATTCTAGGTCTTCAAGAGCCTGTAACCCTACACTTTCCATAATCTTACTTCAAACCAATTAGAAAGGCTTCTGAAATGCACTATCCAGTTTATTCGCAGAAATGATTATACTCTTGGTATTCATTTTCTTTATTAGCTATTTTCCAGTTACTTGGAAAGAATACCCAACATCAGCAACTTAAGTTTCTTTTGGATAACAGTTTTAGC
>PVJA010012122.1:31640-52919 GCA_004027025.1 Myocastor coypus
ATTGGAGCTCAAAAGGACAGAGAGAGAGAGAGAGAGAGAGAGAGAGAGAGAGAGAGAGAGAGAGAGAGAGAGAGAGAGAGAGACAGGGAGAGGGAGGGAGAGAAGAGAAGAGAAGAGAGGAGAGGAGAGGAGAGGAGAGGAGAGGAGAGGAGAGGAGAGGAGAGGAGAGGAGAGGTCATCCTCCTTCTAAGCAGGCTCTGCTTCTAAATATGAGACTTTGGAGAACACTTAAGAAATGAACCATACCAGACTAGAAGGGGTAAGTTCTTCAAGATTGTGCCCTACATTGGACCTTGCATTCCCACAGTCCTGGGCCTGGAAGAGTTTTCACAAATGCCTAAAAACTACTCTCCAGACATGATGAATTGGACATGCCATGAATAACACCTAGCATGGTCCTTTTTAATATCACTTTTTAAAAATATATCACTTTAAATATTTAGTTACTGTGGAAATATAAGACTCCTGGGGAAAGTCACAAAAAAATGCACAATTACGACCAAATTTTTTGTTTCAGAACCTTTATTTGCTTATTCACTCATTTTTATGGCCGGCTCAGCCCGCCCCGAGGGCAGGGCTGGCGCAGCATGTGGTGCTGGGGATCGAACCGCGGTCCCTGAAGCCGCCCAAGCTTTCCCAAGCAGGCGTTTTAGACCACTGAGCCATCCCGCCGCGCCCGATAGTCGTTATTCTAATTGCAAGCAAAGTCTGAAAAGCACATAGCACAACCTTGGGCCATAGCAGGTGCTCAGTAAATGGGAACTGGGATTTTCAAGGATGTCGTCCCTTACTCTGATCTGTACTCAATACTGAATCATTTTGATTTTGTATGTTTTAAAAAAATCATATGATTAAATACATAATTGGCTTAAGTATTTTCATGAATATCTTCTATTACTTTCCTGCTTTTACCTTAATAACTACATCTCTACAGCATATTGTAATTGTGTTACTTTTCTGCTCATCTATTTTAAACATTTTAAGCTTTTTTATTTTTTAACTGATGAATGATAATTGTATATATGTATATAAGGGGTACCACATGGTTTGTTGATACATGCCTCTATTATGAAAGGATCAAATCATGCTAATCAGCATATCTGTCACTTCACATACTTACAGTTTATGGTGAGATCATTTAAAATCCATTCTTTTTGCTCTATTGCCCAGGGACACAGCACAGAAGAGGGAGAGTAAAGATTGCAACTCAGGACTTACATTCAGACTTCAGATCTTTCTACTCTTTGCCATGCATAATTAGATGAAAAGTCTTTTAAACTTCTAAGTCTAGATGGATCAGAAGCCCTAAATATGACACAGTACTCATTTACCATAATGATAAGAAAAAGAGTGAGAAATTACTACATACAGCCAAGAATCTGAATTTTCTATAGTTCCACTAACCTCTTATTGAGCCTTTCCTCAGTGTCAGAATAACATAGAGTAGAAATTATGCTACGTTAACTAACAATCCTAAAGCCTCAGTGCTTAAAACAATGTTTAATTCTCATTTAAGAACATATAAGCAATTTAATCATCTTAGATGAACGTTCTGCCTTAAAATAGATATTGATAACCACAGACACAAGAAAAGTGACTCTGATAAACCATTATCTCTTTGTATACCCAAGTTACACTTTCCCCAGATCGCTGGATGTTTTCTGTTTAATAGGTAATATGGTCACATGTTCAGGCACCAAAGCTGCCTATATAGGGCTGCTTATGAAATCTCTATCTCCTGTAGCCCCCAACACCTTGCTAGCCTTTGCCATAATTCTGATATCAATGTCTTCATTTAAAGAATAACTTCAGATCAATGCACACTGTATATAAAGATATATACACCATCCGAGAAACAGTTCCTGACTTCATAAAATACATATTTTGTTTCAGAAAGACAGCATATAGGACATAGACTTTGGATTACAAAGCCCTAGGCTTCTATTCCACAGTGTTACCTATAATAATCTGTGGGCACTTACTTTCCACATGTATGGATTTCTGTATCTGTAAAATGGGGATCATAAAGACCTTATCCCACAGGATTGTGGTGAGGATTAGGTATCACAGGTTTTGAAGTGCTTTGCAAGTTATAAAGCACCAAACACATGGCAGAAATTATCATTATTAATATTAATTGGAGCCAAGCGGTAACAACCTGGAAGCAATTAGCAGCTGTTAACACACTCAACCAGATTTATTTGTCCTAATGAACTATAGAATGACTTTATTTAAAAGGTGAAGGCAATCCTTAATTTATTCCAGCATGTATTCAGCACATGTCACATGGATATTGCTATGTTAGACGCAATAGACTCTTCAGGACTGAAACAAAATTTTTTTAGTCTTGCGGATACTGACAGTGTAAAATAAAAATTAAATCATCAGAGGTAGAATTTGGGTTAGAGAAGGAAAGGTTACTTAAATGATGGGTATAACTACATTGTGAAACTCTCACCAACATCTCAGTATGGAGAATTGTTTCACGCCTTGATAGCTTTGTTACCCTGCACAGTGATGTACTTTCTTTGGATTGTATGGTTGTGGTGAGGAATCAGAAGAGAAATGCAAAGCAATGCTTCTCAAACTCGAGCACGCATGTGCAGTGTGTAGTTTGCCACCATGCAGGGCGGAATGGAGCCAGAGACTAGAACCTTCTAGCAAGTCTGCATATGATGATGACTGCAGTTGACTCATGGACTATATGATACAGGGCCCATTGTTCTCTGTCCAGAACACATCAGTGCCTGCTCGAAAAATGCTTCTTTTTGTAATTATTCCCAAATCACTGAACGGCATTGGGCCAAAGAATTCTAAGATGTTGAAGTAGAAAAGATGCTTGCCACATTTTTCCTATAGATTTCTCACATCTGATTATATTTTCTTTTCTTTTTTTTTGGGGGGGGGGGCTGGGATGAGGGGTTACTGAGAATCAAACTCAGGACCTTGCATTTGCCAGGCAGGCACTTTTGCCACTGAGTGACATCCTTAGCCCCTATGTTTCCTAAACTAAAGTAAATCGCATTTCTCAATGACTGACAAAAAACAGAGGAGTGTAGCTGGAATGCAGTTTATGTGGAATGCAGTTGTTATTACATAGCAACCAATACTAGCCGTACTTAAGCAAACACTTGTCTGATTAATAGGCATAATAATCATTCAAACCTCAGTTCATCTTCAGAGTTGTTTTTACTGAAACAAAATATCAACAGTAGCAAAACATACTACTTTGTCAGGCTGCAATTAGTGCCAGCTTTAATTTGGCCATAAACTTATTTTTATTCTCATAACATTTTTCATTGTAACAATTCTCATACAACACTTAAATGTACTTGAAGTCTTAAGAACATCTCTCATTTTTCAGAGCCACTTCATACATATGACCACTGTGACAGTTGTTACTTAATACTATGTTGATAAAAGCTTTCCCTTGATTATCTAATTGATTAGGGATCTTCACTCTTCTAGCTCAGCGGCATCCCTAATGGACTTGGACCATTGGGCTGGCTTCACTTGCAAATGGCAAGCTGGAATTTAATCCCCTGCTTAAAAACACTGAGGTTTGTGTTTTAAAACAGAGTAATCAGCTTGTAAAAACAGCACCTGTAGTGAAGGAGAAAGTCTACATCCATACCCGGAGCAGCAGAATGGCTCCAGGAATCCTAAGAGGACCGCATTCCTCAGATGAGTCAGCGTGATGACGATGAGGAGCACCTCACAGCACACTCCATCAGAACCCGGAATTAACAGCTAGGCTCTTGCAGCATCTATAGACAGATTCTGATAATCCATCTAGGCCAGTAGAGCCTGTGAAAAAAGTTTCAGAATCATCATCATCCTTCAGCTGCACAGGGCAAAACCAGGGCAGAGTCTAGAAGCCGTTTCATAGCCAGTTACTTTTCTCAAGTTTCACTTCCCAAGCACAGAAAACACCTTTCCTGCTACAGGCCCTAAACTAATGTTATATAAAAAAAAATCTAATAAGAGCCTACACAGTATTTACTGCGTGCAATGACAATGATAATGACACTAATAATAACGTACTATGTACCCAGAAGATGGAAGATTATATACATTTCCCCTCTTGGGAATTTATAAACTAGATAACCAAGAAAATAAATACACAACATATACATGAGAAAGCACAAAACATGTGATATACACATTGGCAATAATAACAAACAGTCTGGAGCTTAAGAATATTTATGTGACAGTGTTTAAATCTCTCTTTGTTTTAATAAAATAAATTTGTTAAATTTAAGAAAATAATTTTTAAAAAGAAATCTGCAGTCTTCGTGCATGCTCTGGTAAATTTCTTTATTTTCTGTCTGAAAAGCACAGCACAAGGATTCCTCTGGAATACAAATGACCCTAAATTCCAGGCTACAAGCGCCTGACTAATTGCTGGGAGAGGAGATCGTTTGCTAATCTTCTCACTAGAGTTCTGTACTAAAGGATTTGCTCAGAGAACAATTGATGCCCCCAGAAAACTTTGAAAAATGTTCTAGTTAAACGGAACTTTGTCTGTGTCATATATTTTCTGTTGCTATCTCCATCATTTTTATTCTGTAGGACATTTGAATGAAAATTTCATCTCTTTCACTTGAAGGTCCATGTGTTCCTGCTTATCCCTCACCTGAAATCAGGAGCTCCTTGACAAAATCAGAGGCCAAACCGGGTATCCAGCAAATCATAATCCAGAACCTCCACCCCCCAGCCGGCACTTAAACACAAAAAAGAAGAAAAAGAAATAAAAGAAAGGCCAGCAATTTATCTTTAGAACATGAACCTCATTACTTATAAATTATTGTTAATTATATATTGAGTTAAATATAGAATCATCATTTCTATAAGCCTTAGAAATAGACAAGCTCTTAAAAATTTATTGGTGTCCTTAAGACTGGATGATAGAAAATAATAAATCACTGTGCATGTGGAGTCTTCCGAGACCCTCAAGAAAGCTACTGTAGAATCACAAATACTGAACTCCTGGCCCTTGGAAACAGCAGATCTATTCTGTTTTCACTTACCTATTCCATAGGAAATCATTCCCAAACACAGTGTCACACAGCTACTGACCCATCACAGTGAATTTCCCACACTGCTGTCCTCTCTGCCTTTCCACTCACCAGACACCACCACCTCCAGCCACCAGGGTCCTCAAAGCTCAGTCTCCAGACTGTTAGGGCTCAGAATATCCTTAACCAATTCCCACACAGAAGAGCCCAAAATAACAAGTGGAGTTTTAAGCATCATGATATACTTGAAGAGGGTTAATTAACCAGGAGAAATTCAATACACTTCCTCCCTTTGCTATAGTTTTATTTTAAATGGACTCCATCTTCTTGGGCTCTGCTTGTCAGGAAACCTGGAACTACTTCAGTTATTTTGTATCAGCTTCTAGACATTTGGTTTTAAATGGAGAATGGCAAAGGACAAGTGTTCTGGGTAAATATAATAATAAAAAACAATAGAAGTAATACAAAAAATCCTTATTACAATTCAGGTTCTTTTCTCTTGTCTAGTTTTGTTTTGTTTTGTTTTGTAAAGCTGGGGATTGAATCCAGAGCTCTCACACTAAGCTACATCCCCAGCTTTTTTCACAGCGTCTTGCTAAGTTACTAAATTGTTCAGACTGGAATTAAACTTGTGACCCTCTTGCCTAAACCTCCCAGAGTGCTGGTAACAATTCCACTTTTGAAACTGCCACCTGAGAAGCATTCTGCAAGCGTATAAAGGCATCTTACAAGTAATATACACATATATGCACCGCAAAGCATGGTCAGGTCCTACCCATAATAGTTGACAGTCTACTTGAGTAAATAATAGCAGTGTACTTTAAAAGTCTGAAAATGCAAAATACTGTAAGGGTTTTCTTGAAGGATGTGATGACTGTATGAGAATTGTTACCAGCAAGTACAGAGTTAGCCAAAGGGAGAGGAAAAGGCATACATCAGGATAAGAAAAACTGGGGCCCGGTGGGATGGCTCAGTGGTCTAAAGCGCCTCCTTGGCAAAGCTTGGGCGGCTTCAGGGACCACGGTTTGATCCCCGGCACCACATGCTGCGCCAGCCCTGCCCGTGGGGCGGGCTGAGCCGGCCATAAAAATGAGTGAATAAACAAATAAAGGTTAAAAAAAAAAAAAAAAAGGATAAGAAAAACTTATATAAATATTCTCATTCAAAACTTATTGATATATCATGAGATTAATACAAGTTACTTTAGAGCCGGGCGTGGTGGTGCACGCCTGTAATCCCAGCACTCGGGAGGCTGAGGTAGGAGTATCGATGCGAGTTCGAGACCAGCCTGGGCTACAAAAGTGAGTTCAAGGCCAGCCTGAACTGCATAGCGAGACCCTGTCTCAAAAAGACAAAAAAAAAAAAAAAAAAAAAAACAAGTTACTTTAGACCTCTACTATCAGAAGAGGTGCTCAAATCAGTGGCCATTAGCGTCCAGGCGTGTATTAGTATGGTGAACTGCCGAAGTGTGTAGATATTTTTCTGAGAACTCTGTATGATATGTGTAAAGTAAACTGGTAAAACTAGGGATTTTGGAACAGACAGAACTGGGTTTCAGTATCCATGTGATTGATCACTAGTTTTATTATGTTGAAAAATGTACCTAACTTCTGAGAGGTTGGTTTCCTCATCTGCTAAATGGCATCAGTGATTGATAACTCATAGAATATATAGAGAATTAATATGAAGAATCTAGCAGGACCTGGCATAGAACAGGAGCATAGTAAATATGAGTTTTCCTTTTTCTTTTCTTTTATCATTGGACATTTTATCATGCAAAGATGTAGGTTCTGGAGTTCTCAATCTTGCATTAGAAATTAGAAAGGTGAGGGGACAACCCACTTGGGATCCCCTTTCTGTCCCTCTTTCGGACAGGAGCTTTCTTTCCCCTAATAAGTGTATTCTACTCATAAAAAGGAAATAAGAAAGGTGATAAGATGCCATAAGAGATGCAAAATACCCAAGTTAAGAGTGAGAAGTGACATCTGTGAATGTAACTGGTTCCACAGGGCTACAAGACAGAGGATTTGTTTTTGGAATGCAGATATTTCACAGGCATGATTAGGAGGGATTTTCTAGCAACAGAGAGCCTGTGTTGTGGAGATGACCAAGATTTCCATGGTAGCATATGGGTGCAAGGAGGTCTACAGTGACTTTGGCAGCTGCTGACCACAGGAGGTGACAGAACAGTTATGAGACGCAGGTCTGGAGGTGGCTGGAGAGCAAGAAAACTAAAAGAGGCCCCATGCTCTAGGCAATGGAAGTGCTGGCATTTTTTAAAAGGAGAATGGATATAGTAAAGAAATGATTTAGCAAACAAACTAGAAACACAAAATCCATGCATATGTGTTTCTTTCCAACTCAAATGTAAGTTCCCAAGTCAAAGAATATGACTTCAGGCTTCTAGGAAAGGCAAGCAATGTTCACATAAGGAGTTGGCCATCTTTTTTTGTTTACAATTCCACTGAATTATATTAGAGAGCCCAGCTCATCTGACTTTGATTATTATAAAGTATTTTTACTTACATAAATATCATTCACTGTAATATTATTTAGAGTCAGGCAGTATTTAGCTGCAAAATAACTAGTTTGCCAATGAATGCTGTATGAAATTGTTCCTGATAGCCTAATATTTTTTTTTCCTTTTGAAATTCCACTCAGAATTGCAAGACAGAGTTAGCTGTCAAGGTACTCAAATGTCTCAAAGCAAAATCTTCTTGATTTTGCTAAAAGTTCTTCCCGTGAATGTTGGTTCTCTCCGCAAGTTATGTTGCAGTGAGCTCTCTCTGGTCATACCAGGAGTGCTTCATAAACCTCTGACGAGAGCACAAAGCATTATCTTGAAATAATTTGGATTAAAGTTTTCCATGTTCCATGTTATTTTCATGCAGGATTAAGTTGTATTAGTCAAGAAAGGCACCAGGACATTCTCAGATGGTTTATCACCTTGGGATCAAAATCAGTGATGCCCTCTTCAGTCGCTCCTGGGTGAGGCACCTCTCCTCACAGCTGTATGGCTTACTAACTGCACAATGACTCACTACATTACTTTAAAATGAAAATAGTAGCATTAGCAACTTGTACAGTTGCTGCAAGTTGTAAGCAAGATGAAGTATGAGAATTTAGCACAACCAAAAACACATAACGCATACTCATAAAATGCAAACTGCCAAAATCAGTTAATATTTATTATCATAACTATTGCAGAGAGGAAAAGAGGTACACGTTCCTACTGTTAGTTCTGTTGCTGCAAATAAGATCCCATTGTTCTTTGATGGAGAATTTTTATGATATTTAAAAATAGTTCAACAAATCTTTTTCAATACTTACCAAAATAGGCATGGGCTACCTAACAGTAAATAAAATTTATTTGCTGCCTTTGAGAATCCCACAGTCAACTGGGAGACACATGTAGAGAAATCCAAAGGAATAAACACAATAAGAGAGTTCTGTACAGAGCACCATGAGAAAACAGAGGAGAGAGCAATTAATTTGGTGTGGAAGGTGAAGGAAGAGAGAAAAGGTCACTATTTAGTTGAGCTTTATTAAGAGAATAACATAATGCCAACCAGACAATGGGAAGTAAGAGCATTTTAGGCTGGATAAATATATGCAGGAAATTAAAGGGTGCTCTATTAGGGGAAAACATAGCTCTAGTTTTGGTTTTCTTTGCTTGGTCATTTGTTGCTAGTTTAGAGCCTCAGTTATAGTGCTTGGAAGGTGTGAGACAGGTGGTTAGGGTTTGCCTACATTATCAGCAAGTTTAAACAAACACCAAGCTGAAGAAATACAGGGCCTTGGATTGTGGTAAGAGCATTTAACGTAGGACCTACTCTTGTCAATGAAAGGCACGATGCTGTATAGAGCTCACTACACCTCACTAACTGGTAAAGTTGACTGTAACTGTTGATCAGAAACTCCCTGCCTCTTCCTGTGTCTTGTCCTGGGAATCACCACTCTACTCTCTATTTCCATAAGTTTGACTATTTTAGATATCTTACATTAGTGAAATCGTGCAGTGTTAGTTCCTTTGCAATTGGTTTATTTCACTAAACATGTCTTCCATGTTCATTCATGTTGTAGTATATAGCAGGATTTCCTTCTTTTTAAGCTTAAATAAAATTAGATTATATACATATAAATTTATATGTATAATGTAATTTTACATAATGCATATGTGATTACCTATTCATTTCTCCATGGATGTAACATAGCATGGACACAAACAGCAAATATATAAAGATACTGATTTCAGTTCTTCTGGATATATACTCAAAGCTGGGTGCACAGTATTCCTAAATTTTTAAAACTCATTTTGAATGTAATGAAAAAAACATTAAAACTTTTTAAATAAAGAGCTACTGGATCACATCTGTATTTTCAGGGGAAAATGGTGAAATGTAGAGGATGCATTGGAGGTAGGCCAGACAGAAAGCAGAAAACCACCACCCAGATAGTTTTAATGAAGAAAGGATGAAGACCCACACTGCAACAGTAAGGGTAGGAGCCAAGACCAAGAGATGTTGACTATTCAGGAGAAGAAAGAGGTGGGAAGTACTTTAGAAAATGCCTTATTCTAACTAAACAGGGTTGGAATGCTGTTAACATAGATCGGGGTGCCAGAGTGGGATATGATTGAAGATAAACAGACAGATTGGGTGAATTGCTGGAGCAAACAGCTTGAGAAATGTAGTGGCTACCAAGTAGAATTGTGTCTTTTTTTTTCAATCCCAGTTACTAGAGATGGCTGTCTCTGTTCCACACAGTCACTGAGGCACTGAGGTTTTTCATACTTATGATTCACAGCCATGCCATAGGATTTCTCTGTTGAATTTTCATCATGCAGCAGATGAGAAGCTAAAGATTTTACCATCACTCGAGTATGCAAGTTCTGTAGATAAATGGAACTGCAAGGAGGTCTAGAAGGCTTATCTGTAAATATAACAAAGAGGAGAAAAATGACACAATTTTATTAAAAAACTAACTCACCTCAGACACAGAATATCTAAGAAAAGACTTTCAGGAATGAGGTGGACGTCAGAAGTACAATAGACCCCTGTTTATTAGTTCTTTGTGGAATTGAACTCAAGGCCTTCACACTGAAATATATCCCCAGGTTTCTTTTGAGACAGGCCCTTGTTTAGTTTTCTCGAGTGGGCTGGAATTTGAAGTCTTGCTCCTTCAGCCTCCCAGAGTACTGGGGTTAGATGACCCCCAAAAAAGTCTTGATGGGAGATAGATATTGAGTAATGAGAACTATGCAATGGAATAATACTAAGCAGGCCCACAAAGCATAGATTATCAGTTTGTTTTAGTTTGATGAAATAAACCACATGAAGTGAACTTTATTACCAACAGACAGCCATCAAGGGAAGAAAGAGGTCAAAGATCCACTGCAAGTTAGAGCCCCAACGGTCAACTTCACCATCCTGAATGGACTGTCACTGTAGGTCCCATTAGGCCAGAGTTGAGGGGTACAGAAAAGTAGCCAGTGCTAGACCATGTACCTCAAGAATCATGTGCCCCGCTGTGCTAAAATCTGAAAACATCTGCTTCCAGAAAAAAATCCCTCACTCAAGAATTTATATTTCCTAGGAGGGACAGGAAAAAGTCCTAAGCAGTTTCAGGCAGCTCTTCCCTATTTCTGGTTATTAAATTCCCAAAATATGATGCTGTTATTCTTGAAAACTACAAGCTAGAAATGGAGAAAAGAGACAGCCATCGGGAAACTGTTCTGAAAGTACACAACATGATCAAGGGATGTTTTTGTTTTTGTTCTTGTTATTTATTTTTGTTTCTTTCCTCTTTAAAATTAAAAAAGTTTATAAGAAAATTATTACTATGAAATTTTCTACCTCACAGGGACTGAATATAAAAAAGGTACACATATGATATGGTGGTTCTTCACTCTTGATCTTTGAGTCATAATCTGTTGGAGATCTGAGCAATGTAACCCCATGAGGATATAGACATAGAAGTGTGTACTTCCCTAGTCTGTCTGTCTGTCTCGGTCAGTCTGTCAGTCTCTGCCTCTGCCTCTGCCTCTGTCTCTGTCTCTGCCTCTCTGTCTCTCTCTCTGTCTCTCTCTATCTCTCTCTGTCTCTCTCTCTCCACTTCATAGTCAAGGCCTATTAAGGGCTGCAGTCTGCATTAGTGGCTGGAGATCTGCCTATAATCACAAACCTTGTGGAACTTACATTCTTACAAGAGAGGCAACATTAAAAACATTTATAGAATTGCATTAGAGTGCGATTCAATTTATAGAAATATTTATAGAATTTTATTTGTGATAAAAAAAAGAACAAATCAGGGCCCGGCAGAATGGCTCAGTGGTCTAAAGCGCCTGCTTAGGAAAGCTTGGGCGGCTACAGGGACCACGGTTCGATCCCAGGCACCACATGCTGCGCCGGCCCTGCCCTCAGGGAGGGCTGAGCCGGCCATAAAAATAAATAAATAAACAAACAAAAGTTCTGAAACAAGAAAAAGAAAAGGAAAAAAAAAAACAAATCAGAAGCATAGGATTGTTTGGGAGTACAGAGAAACTGCTAATTTTTCATGGACAAAGAAATCTTGCAAGTTTCATGTGGGATATAAAGATAATTCATAAGTATAAAATAGTTGATGAGAATATGTAAAAACTTTCATATAAAAATAATATTACAAAATAAGAAGATAAAACAATGTGTATGAAGTGATTTTGAGTGTCTAGGAGGGACAGACAACTGTCAGGGGAAGGAAGATGTTTAAAGGGAAATACTGCTCTCGCCACTGGGTGCCCTAGGGAGACAAGAAGTCAGAGTGCATCTGACCCTTCTACAAGGGAGAAAGGAGAGAGCTGTGGGTAGTAGATGGGGTAGGAAATGGTTAAAGTTTCTCTCTATTGCACGGAAGGTAAGAAAAAAGCAGGCAGCCGATTGCAAGGATTTTTGGAGAACAGATCTGGAGGGTTGGCTTGGAGCAGAAGTAGTAGATAAAGGAAAAGCAATGAGGAGAGTAATGTCAAAAGGAAATGAGGCAGATGTGTGTCAGGAGAGTTAAAAGGAACAGGATGTGGCTTTTCTTTTGCACAAACATTTGTCGAGTATGATCATGAACCAAATACTAATAGATGTGTAGAGCATGAGCAGACACTTTGCCATTGCTACTGCAAGAAACAAAGGGATGCCCAAGTCACGGAGCCTTTGTACAGCAGTTTCTTTCCTACGTGATTTTCCCGACAGCCCTTCGCGTTGCTGTCAATTGTTTCTACTCTATTAATCTCATAGTTATTTTCTTTTTACCAATCTGTCTGAAAATATCATGCTGCTTGAGGGGGAAGCGAAAATATGTGAAGCACTAAACTTACTGAAGTCCACAGTCGCTCAGCCAGGTACCACCATGCCACACTACATACGTGATATCTTGGTCTAACAGACCTTGCATTTGCACACACTGAACTGGCAGTCCGTATTTATATACAGCCTGTCCCCCAGGGATGACCCATGGGCATGCAAGTCTTCCAGAGCTGGCAGCGCTGTATGAATGCTGATTGTGTAATGTGTTTTTATAGAAACATATTCTAATGCGAGTTTCCAACTTAGAGGCATCCATCTAGGTACTCTTCATTTAAAATAAAACACAAAGATGTTTAGCTGTGCAGATAGAAAAGGTACTTCCAAGTGGGTTTCCATTTTGACCACTCTTCATAAATCTAATTTCTTTGCTTTCTGTTTTCAAAAAAAAAGCTATTCAAATGCTAACAAATTAGTGTTTGCACGCTATTCAGAATGTAAAATCAGCAGCTCTAAAGAAAGCAACTGTGACATAAATACATTCTGGTTACAAATAGAACTAAGGGCATGGAGGCAGTCACAGAAGCAGTGAGGAAGACAGCAAGATGGTGTTGGAAAGTACTGTGGTTTGTGCGGACAACAGTGAGTATACGCGCAGTGGCGACTTCCTCTGCTCTGGGCTGCAGGCACGGCAGGATGCTGTCAGCATCATGTGTTAGTCAAAGATGCATAGCAACCCTGAGAACACCGTGGGCCTCATCACACTGGCCAATGACTGTGAAGTGCTGACCATTCTCACCCTCGACAGTGGCCACATCCTCTCCAAGCTCCACACAGTCCAGCCCAAGGCCAAGATCACCTTCTGCACTGGTATCTGTGGGGCCCCCTGGCTCTGAAGCAGTCAGGTCAAGAACCACAAGATGCACATGGTTGCCTTTGTGGCGAGCCCTGAAGAGGAGAGTGAGAAGGATTTGGTGAAACTGGCTAAACACCTTAAGGAGAAAGTGAATGCTGACATTATCAATTTGGGGGAAGAGGAGGTGAACACAGAGAAGCTAACAGCCTTTGTAAACACACAGAATGGCAAAGATGGCACTGGTTCTCATTTGGTGACGGTGTCTCCTGGGCCCAGCCTGGCTGATATGCTAATCAGTTCTCCCATTCTGGCTGGCAAGACTGGTGTCATGCTGGAGCTTGGTGCCTGAGACCTTGAAGTTGGACTAGATCCCCATGCTGATCCTGAACTGGCCCTGGCTCTTCATGCTTCTATGGAACAACAGCGACAGAGGCAGCAGGAGGAGGTCTGGTGGCAGCTGCAGCCTCTGAAGCTGAGGTGTGGATCACTACTACTGGGACAGTAGACTCAGATGATGCTCTGCTGGAAATGACCATCAGCCAGCAGGAGTTTAGCTGTACTGGGCTTCCTGACCTAAGCAGCATGACGGAGGAAGAACAGATCGCTTATGATGTCCCTTGAGGGGGCAGAGTTTGCTCAGGTGGAGTCAGCCGACATGGATGCCAGTTCAGCCATGCACACCTCTGAGCCAGCCAAGGAGAAGGAGGAGGATTATGATGTGATGCAGGACCCAGAGTTCCTTCAAAGTGTCCTAGAGAACCTTCCAGGCATGGATCCTAACAACAAAGCCATCTGAAATGTCATGGGCTCCCTGGCCTCCCAGGCTACCAAGGATGGCAAGAAGGACAAGAAAGAAGAGGAGAAGTGAGACTGGGGGGAAAGAGTAGCTGTGCCTGCCTGAGGGACTTTGGGGGCTGGGGCAGGATGCAGGGTTAAGTGTGTCCTCTGTAACCCTTTCAGCCTAAATAAAGCTTAGCAACATTAAAAAAAAAAAAAAAAAAAAAAGCTAAGGGCATGAATAAAATCTTACACTTTTTTATTTTTGCAAAGAGAATAAAAATACCAAAAGAATTTTATTTTTTTATTTTTTTATTTTTATTTATTCTTTTTTTCTTGTTTCAGAACTTTTGTTTGTTTATTTATTTATTTTTATGGCCGGCTCAGCCTGCTCTGAGGGCAGGGCTGGCTCAGCATGTGGTGCCGGGGATCAAACCGCGGTCCCTGCAGCCGCCTAAGCTTTCCTAAACAGGCGCTTTAGACCACTGAGCCATCCTGCCGGGCCCCCACTAAAAGAATTTTAAAAATGGAAATGGTACAAATTTTACCAAACAAAACAACAGAAATTCAACAATGGTTGGTTTATTGCTCAACGTTGTCTCCAAAATAGTTGTCCACATTACTATATACAAACATATAAAACTGGTCCAAAAAGTTATAAAAAATTTAAAAAGAGAGAGAAAACTGTAAACATTAACTACTCCTTAAATCTTAAATCAAATTAAGGAATTTCCAAATGTCATTTCTTGAAACCTTCCAACAACAAAAACTACACTGTACTTGGAACTTGTCAACTGCCCCCTCTATACATAAAATACGTGACTTGTATTTAGGCTGAACTTTAGGGGCAGTTTGTCTTTCACAACCCATTTATGAACATTCTTCTGCTAAAATATTTGGATATTAAGGTTTATAAGAATTTCTCACTGCTTCTAGCTTCTTCTTTAAAGAATTAATAAAAATATACATTCTGAAAACCTTGTGTTGTTTTCAACAATAAAGCCAGAAATTAAAATGGTTACTGAAGGAGGTTTGTGCATGCATGACTAGAAAACATAGATTCAGAATATTTATTTTATCCATACATATGCTTCCACTGGGGTGTGAATACACACTTTCTAAATCTTAAGTTGGAATCAGACTAAAACTACAGCAACAAAGAACACTTCTCTACACTACTCTTACAAAGAAAAATCTTAATATGTTTTCACACAATGAAAGAATAGACATTTCTTCTCTCATTCTTTTCCTTTCCTATTTTAAGAGCTATAAAGAAAAATGAGGGTCTGGGAAGATAAACACCTACCTGGAAAGCACAAGGACCTGAGTTTGATCCGTGGCCCCACATGCCATGTTGATGCTGGAACCCTGAGCATGTCATGCTGGAGGGAGGCTAAAACAGAAGGATGAGTGCAAGTTTGAGACCAGCCTAGGGACCATAAAAATGAGCACAACCTCAGCCTTAACTGCATAGCAAGACCCTGTCTTAAAAAAAAAAAAAAAAAAAAAAAAAAAAAAAAAAAAAAAAAAAAAAAAAAAAAAAAAAAAAAAAAAAAAAAAAAAAAAAAAAAAAAAAAAAAAAAAAAAAGAAAGAAAGAGAAAAAAGAAAATTGTCATGAGTTGAAAAAACTTGAAGAAAATAAATGCATTTCTTATCATGCTCCTTAAGCTATAGACTTATATATGCAAGCACAGCTAATAGAAGCTGAAACATTTAGATGGGAAAACAATTCTTCTAATGTTATCATATTTGGTCTGCAAAATCATGTGACCATATGACATTCATAAAGCAAAATATACAAATAGCATTAATATTTCTGCTATAGAATTTACCAATTATCCACGACTAAAGAAAATAGAACTGTTAGGGTGCATTGTCCTAAGGGTCGCGTTTGCAACAGCTCTTTCAGATGGGTGGAGTACGGGGAGGGGGTGGCTTGAGGCTTCTGTCCTGCACCTCAGCTCTGCGCTTCACCTTGTGTGGATGTGCATGAGGCAAAGCCTCAACGCTGCCTGGGCTCCTGGGGATGGTGCTCTGAAGACTAAAAATCTCAATCAGTCTTTTTTAACATATGCACAACTTGAAGTTTATACAGGGAAATGTCACTGGAAATAACTACAGCATCTTGTCAATATTTTCATTTTCAGACTGCTATACATGTGGTACTCTTGACAACTGAAGAATTAAAATGGTACAATTCCTTTTTAACTATAATGAATAGTGGTTATATACAAATACGTTAAGACATATATTTAATATATATGTTCATGTATATATATACACTCATATATACATGTATATATACTACACATACACACACAAGTGTGAATACACATACATTTAATGACAAACACAGACTCATGTGGGTGCTTTCTTGAGTTCACGTTATTAGCAGCCAATAATGCTACCTTGGCCCTTTTTCTTTTTTAAAATGAAGAGCCAGATTTGCCTCTGACCACAGTGTGCATGCTGAAGAATACACTCTCAACTTCAAAGAGGCCATGTCGGCCCTCAGCTTTTGAAGTTTGGGGGAAGGCATGTGTCTACACACCTCAAGGCACAAGGAGGACAACCAGTGCCCTTATGGTCACACGGAAGGTGTGTCTCTGTGATCAAGCCAGTCACCAAGAGCCTCAAACTCCCAGATCCTGCGTTACTCCTGGTCATCACCATGAGTGCTGATTGCTACCAGAAGCATCGCAGCAGTCCTGTGAGACAGCACCTCCTTTAACAGGGAGTCCTGGGCTAAGCATGTAGCTTGTGGAGCTGATTTCAAATAATGGAAATTATTCCTTATTGCTTGATGACTGTAGCCCACTCCCTCTTGTGTTTTTTATCCTCTTAATCTTTATAATCCATTATGTGATCTGTGCTATTATTCCCACCTATTGGTAACTTCATGTATATTTAACTCTTATCATGTCTTTATGAACTACGTATTAATGTCATCCCAGTGTAATAGATTAAGGAGTAATACTCTTAGAAGTGGCCTACCTGGGTTAGGGCCACTGACTCACAAATCTGGGCTTAGAACTGTGCTATTGTTGTGTCTCTAGACTTTATGCCTACCTTTAAAAAAAATTAAACAGTCACCACTTATTAAGCCCTTGAAATGTGCCAAGCATTATGCTAACCATTTGTCATGTATTTTAACTATCCGAGAGTCCTGCAGCATGCGAATGTAGAGAATTTCATTCTCCACATTCTATAGCTGAGGAAGTACGACCTCTTGAGTGCTCTCAAGCCCCATCTACTCTGCCTTTCCTGTGGAATCTGTATCCATCTCCCTCATTTGCGAAGCAGACAAGAAGCAAAAATCACAATGCAGGGCAGAATCAGAGTACAATCTGCCTCTGTCTTTCAAATCACTACACTTCCTGGCCTCAGTGTGCATATGAGAGCCACTTGCAATCCATATCCAAATGATTGTTTAAAAGAGACAAAGATTGATGGTGAAATCTAAGCTGCACATCCTCGTTCACCATCAACACGAGCACATTTTGCAGTATAAATTAGTATGGGTTGCAGCATTGCTCATATGAAGCCAATGCTTCTTGCTGTATGTGAAATGTGTGCACAGCCATACTCATTGAGGTAACTAGCAGCACAAAGACTGACACAGTCTTTTCCCAAACCTTGACCTTCAGGTAGACCCACCCCCAACCACCCCTGCCCCATGAATAGAAGTATCTGTCATAGTACAGTTATTGAGCACTTAAATCACTCAGCAAACTTCCACTTCCTTCACTGTCTTCAAACTAGAGCTTCTACCCTGAATATAGTTAAGTAGACTCATCAGAGAATATGTTGAGTACTCTGCTGCTAACAAAGGAGGTGTGTGATTATGCTGTCATTCCTCCAAGCCCTTCTACCAGAAGTCCACTTGCCAAAGTTGCTCTGCCCATCTTCTGTACAGCGTGTGGTGCCCACAGCATTTTGGGCACTAACTGTGCAGTGGTATTCCAGTTTCCTGCCAGCTTTTCACCAGACAGTGAAGCTGCAGAGTCAGGTTTTTGGCTAGGTTCATGCTCTGGCCATGGCTCAAACCCAGGGCCATCCCAAAGCTAAGTCCCACAGTCAGGCACCACAAGCATCTCTCCTCTGAGCTTTATAGAAATAGCTGGAAGCCTGTACTGCACATTAAAATGCTTTGAAAAAGGATAGCTTTCTCTTTCCAAAGAAGGGGCCCACAGCAGTGAAGTCTGGCTTGATGTCACCCAGCCACTCAAGGTATAGTATTATATCCATTGGCCACATGATGTATGTGTCAAAGTTGGATTCCAGAATAATTGCCACAATCTGTAACTTTACCTGCCCAGAGAACGCAGCCTGCCATGATGCATAAGTTCTCTATTGTTTTGTTTAAAAGGTTAAACAAAATAATGGAGATTTTTTGTTAATTCCTACAGACCCAGTCTTAAGTATACAACCCCTCCTCTCTGTTTTCACACAAAAGAGATTCCCATCACACCACACACACACACACACACACACACACACACACAGTTTTGCTAGACTTTTCCCTTGATATAATAGCATCATCATGATCAACCTGGAGACTGTTTATGTGCCACAAGAAAATGTAACAGATTCCTTACCCAAGAGTATGAGAAAAAAAACTGGTGCTGTGCATGCACACACAGTTGAGTGCCTAGTGACGCGGCACACCCAGAACGTTTACATTTACGACAGTCACAACATCAAGGTTTGTACTAGCTACATCCAGCTCCAGGACCTCATTTGTCCTACTGTACCAGAAGTGCAGTGACAGGACAACACAGGCTTCTGTGGCAAGAAGTAGAAGACCACTTGGTGGCCTGCATGTTCTCCTGTAATTGCTGTGCCCACTTCACTCCCCCTGTGACCCCAAGGACACTGCACTGACCAAGGCCTCCCCCAGAACTTCCCAAGGAAATACTCAGGACAAAGTTTTCTGACGAAGAAATTCAAGTGAATGAGTAAAAGCCTGTTCGCAACAGTAAGAAGACAGAAGAAATCAGTCAATGACAAAGTAGGTAAGTAAGCCTTCTCATCCCAAACTGCATTTGCTGCTTGGGCCGGGGAGGGGTCACCCATCAAGGAAGCCTGTTAGGAAGGACTGTCCTCCCACCAACAGGGTGGTAACGAGAATGCGCCATCGGTATTCACACGTGCTTCCATGTAGTGGTTTCAAGCATTGTGTAAAGAGATCCAGAAATCTGCCATAAAGAAGTGAGAATTCTAGACACATGCATTGAAAACAGGCATGATCAAGCTGTCTGGGCCAGAAATATAAGTGTTTTCCATAATACACACATGCATCCAGAAAACGCAAAGATGAAGATTCCCAAAATAAGTTGTCAGTTTTGGTTAGCTAAGTACTTGTCACCACTTAGTCAATGTGAGTTACAGGGAACCAGTAAACATTGAGATTATAATGCTGTGAGAGAGAGGAAGGAAGGAAAGAAGGAAAGAAGGAAGGGGAAAAAGGAGAAAGAAAAATATAGTGGAAGAAAGATGCTTTTAGCACTGATACTTGGAATTAGGAAATAAACTAGCAACAAGTGGTGCTGACAATGAAGCTGGCCAGGTGGGGTGGGCTGGAGTTATGGCTTCCCTGTTGTTCTGGGTAGGCAGGACAGAGTCTGGGCTGTCTGGTGCACTCCAACACCTCTAACTTCGAACTTCAAAAAGGATGAAAAGGAACAAAGGAAAAAAAAAACCCACAGATGATAGCACAAGTAACCTGGCCTCTGCGTCTGAGCTCATGCGTACTCCCCAGGCTCAGCTGTGAGAACTGCCAGCATATGAACTGTCTTTTCTCTATGCAGAGAGAACAGAAAGATGGGTCGATCTTCCTTTTTAAGTTTATTTATTTATTTATTTATTTATTTATTTATTTATTTATTTTTGGTACAGGGTCTCGCTAAGCAGTTCAGATTCAAAGTTATCCTCCTTTCTCAGCCTCCCCAGCACTGGGATTAGAGGCATGCACCACCACACCCAGTTTTGGGTGGGCAGCATGGCATGTGGTACCAGGGATTGAACCTGAGCCTTTGCACTTGTTAGGCAGCTGCTTAGACTGCCAAACTCCCTAGCCCCTGAGTCTCTTTTTTATGCATTGGCAATATGAGAATTCTAATGAGCTCAGCTACAGTTCCACCCTGTACCTACCACTTGCAAATTAATGCAGTACAGATGTTAAGGCAGAGAGGGATCCCACACTTGACATCATAATCCTCATTAAGATATCCTGCAGCCGGGCGTGGTGGCGCACACCTGTAATCCCAGCACTCGGGAGGCTGAGGCAGGAGGATTGGTGCGAGTTCAAGACCAGCCTGGGCTACCAAAGTGAGCTCAAGGCCAGCCTGAACTGCATAGCGAGACCCTGACTCAAAAAGACAAAAAAAAAAAAAAAAAAGATATCCTGCATTAGGATGTCCTGTGTCAGGATATCCTTTGCATAGGTCAAAATTGTGTTTATTAACTTATAAATGGCCACTCAGGAGTGAAAGCTTTGGCTTCCTTTTTAATAGCTAAATGATTAGACAATATGGGATTTTATTTTACTTGGTCTCAGTGTCTCTATCTATGAAATGTGGAAAAGTGATGGTGGAAGACACTAATACACTCATGTTCAAAAAAAGTATTTACATTGCTACTTTGAAAACAAACGGTAACAGATGGACAATGGGAGTTCGGGCTTTATTTAAATAAAACAAATAGCAACAAGAAATGGAGCTTAGGTCCAATTTATACCCTAGAAATACCTTGACCAAGGAGCACTATTCTGTCTCACTTTTCAGATTATTTGAAATAGTCAAAGCTTGTAAATTATTGTTATTTTAGAGAGGGAGTCTTTCTGGCTCAGATAAGAATTAAAGAATTCAACATCATTTCTATTTCAAATGTCATCTTTTTAGGAATGATAAATTTGAGAAGGAGAAAGACTCCATTGAAAAGGCTTTTGTTTTTTCACTTTTTTTATTGTTTAAATTTAACAATGATTATATTACATATTTTCATCATCAGATCAGTTTAGATTAATACATATAGGTATATAAGATTGATCAAACAATTAAACATTTACCTTTCTAAATCCACATTACTTTTTTTTTCTTTTCCCCCTTCCTTTCTTTGTTTTTTTTTCAATTTTTTTATTGTTTAAATTTAACAATGGTTATATTACATATTTTCCTCATCAGATCTGTTTAGATTAATACATACAGGTATATAAGATTGATCAAACAATTAAACATTAACCTTTCTAAATCCACATTACTTTTTTTTTTCTTTTCCCCCTTCTTTTCTTTGAAAGTTGACATATTGCATATTGTCCTCACAATCATTCTACAGAGTGCAGTGTGTGGGCATGAC
>PVJA010012123.1:0-52852 GCA_004027025.1 Myocastor coypus
AATAAAAGAATATATATTGGACCACATCGACTTTAACCATTTGTGTTGCCTGAAAGACATTATAAAAAAATGAAATAGCAATGTTTTAAATAGCATGGCATAAGTCAGTTGTACAGATAAAATAGCCAGTAAACATGCATTTGTAAATGTAAATAAATGTTTCTACGTATGGAAAGGAAGACTATCTTGAGTAGACTCTTCACTAAAAATATCCAAAATGATCAAAGACTTGAAAGTTCTCAAACTCATTTGTGATCATGATAAAATTAACCATAAAAAATACAATCACATGTTCACCAAAGAATCTAAAATAGGAACATGTTACACTGAATACTATGGTGTGGTGCACAGATCTGGACATGTATAGGGAAGCATTCGTTTCTTGAGATGCTGAAAACACTAGTAGGAGTCTCAATCAGCTGTCCAATTTTATATCTCTTTCTTAATTGCAATATGTTTATAGCAACTTATTTAAAAAATATGTTTAGTACAGGGTCTACAGGGTCTCACTACGTAAATCAGGCTGGTAGTAATCCTTCCTGTTTTTCAGCCTCCTAAGTGATGAGTTAACAGGCGCCAGCCAGCATGCCACTGTCTCAGTTGCTCTCTCAGCATGCCTGGGGGTGGGCCTGTGTGGCACTGCAGGGATCGAACCCTTGCCGCTGCGCTCTGTCTGAGCATTTGCTTTAGTCCACTGAGTTGTGGCCTATGTACATAACAACTAATAGATTTTAAATATATATTTATTATCCTTTGTCCAAGCAAGATACTACTGAATAGCTAGTCTAGTTTCACAGTTTCTCTTAGAATCAGATGAGGTCTTTGCTGTCTTTTTTGTACCCTGGGACAACTTTGCCTTCTGTCTAATCCTGCTCCCTACCTTATTTAGGGAGGTGTTTATTTTTTTAAAAATCTGAATATCATTTGAAAATCATTTTTCAGAATAAAACCTGATTCCTATGGAATTTAACTAATGAGTTAGTGCTCGGATTCATCTGGAAAAGTAGACTCTGAGGTGGATTTTGGATCTGGAGCGCTATATTGATAAACAGTAAATACTCCATCACTGGGTATAGGTGCATCATCCTGGTGTGTGATCACGTGGGAACTGCTTACCTTTCACAGGATAGCAAACTAATGCATGGCAACCCTAACATTATGCCCGGGTATGGGAATGCACTGACAGCTAACCGGTGCCAGCTACCTAGGAGAAATATGAATAACATTAGTTAAAATTACTGCAGGGTCAGATGACTGTATTAGAGACAACTGACGCATTGGTGAAATGTAACAAAAGACTGAGAATAATTAATTGGCAATTTACAGAGCAGGGCTCCTTGGCAGAGAGCCATTTCATGCATTTTAAAGGCAGACAATAACTATACACACACACACAGAGAGAGAGAGAGAGAGAGAGAGAGACAGAGAGAGAGAGACAGAGAGAGACAGAGAGACAGAGAGACAGAGACAAAACTAGATCCCAGAAAAGGTTGAACTGTTAAAAATTGTAGGTCTACTATGTCAAGGCAAGGGCCTAAATTTGGAAATAATTACTTTCCGACATAAATTGAGGCACGTGGACTGATGGATGAGAAGACCATGCATCTTCACATTCTTCTAAATCCTTTAACCTTATTTTAGCTTACTTCGAGGGCTTAAGAGAGGTTTCTATGGGAGTTTTCCCAACATCAAAAACACATATGTCAATAACAGTAGGAAGCACGGAGCAAAGCAGAGAATAAGAGTGCAAAAGAGGGGCTGGGGAGATAACTCCGAGGCACAAGTGCCTGCTGGGCAAGTGCAAGGTCGTGAGTTCCAACCCTGGTCCCACAAAAAAAAAAAAAAAAAAAAAAAAAAAAAAAAAAAAAAAAAAAAAAAAAAAAAAAAAAAAAAAAAAAAAAAAAAAAAAAAAAGAAAGAGTGCAAAAGAGCTGCCTGTGACTTTAGATTGTAAAATTCTTATACAGGTTGTTATCTCATGTTTGCATTCTTACAGCGTGCCATAAGCCGCCCACGGAGGTTATCTATCCTAAGTCATGGTTACAAAACTGTATCCCATGTCCTGTACAAGTGGTGTCACATCCTCAGATGTCCTTAGTTGGCCCCTGAGATTTCAAGCAGTCCAACTGGTTCCCCACACCATGACTAAATGATTCATTCCACCCTAATAACTATTAGTATGTCTTAAATGTTTCAAAATAATATAGGCAGCAGTCCTCAGGGCACATGTCTGTAATGCCAACTTGATCTCCATAACTAGTTCAATCCTAGCATGGAATACATAAGATCCTGGAGAGAGAGAGAGAGAGAGAGAGAGAGAGAGAGAGAGAGAGAGAGAGAGAGAGAGAGAGAGAGAAGATAAAAGGGAAAAAGAAACTAAACAGGGAAAAGGAAGAATAAAGAAAATAGTGCAGAGAACTCTATTTGGCAAGCAATCTATGCTTTTCCACAATTCTATCATACTTTTTCTAGGAGATTACACACGAATAACTAGATTTAAATTATGATTTAGTCAACCAGAGGAAATGCACATTACTTTAATTGATGAAATCATTTATATCATAATAAAGCTACAGAATCTAGCTTACAAATGTGTTTGAGTCAAAAGCAAGCCCTGGAGATTAGGTCTATAACTTTGAATTCCACAGCTTCATTTTATTCTTGTTTTATTTTTTCACAATAGATGCTTTAAACAATTTGTATAAGTAAAATGAACTTTTATTTGTTTCTGAAGTGACTTCAATTGATTTTTTTTTTTTTTAGTTTTTTATCACTTTTAGGAAGAAATAACAATATGACAGTTTCAAAACACGTTAGTAGTATATTCCCAATAATTGATACAATGCATATAGTTCTCTTCATAGAAGTTATTCAGAGAACAGCTTGTAGACATGATAATTTTGCTAATCATTGCTGGTACAAAAAGTTTCTTATCTAAATAAGAGAAAGTAGTTATATACATAATCCAAAGTTCCATAATCGCAGTGGCTTGATTTTGATAACTTTTTCTCTATGGTCGCTTATGGAATCTTCAAGCCAATATAAATGTTTTATAAATATTTGACTAGGAATATACCTGCACAATACCTCAGCAATAACTTTCAGCAAGAAAAATACTGAAGAGTAAAGACTAGATACAATTACTAGGTACAGTGAAAATCTGCTGCAAATATTTCAGAGGTAGGAAGACACCACATGCTTAGGCACTTTGTGAAACAAGAGATGGCTGAGTGTGTTTGTAGTTGTATTTTCATCTTCTAACCTGTTCCATTGATGTTTAGGTCTGTAATTTGTGGATCATGCTGATTTTATCACAGCAACTTTGAAGTAAAATTTCAAGTCAGGGATTATAATGCCTCCTGATTTGCCTTTGTTGTTCAAGATTGCCTTTGCAATTCTAACTTTTTTATGGTTACAAATAAACTTCAAGACTTTTTTCTAGAACTGTGAAGTATGTTGACAGTATTTTCTAGTGATTGCATTAAATTGGTATAACAATTTTGGGAATATGGTCATTTTCACAATAATGATTCTTCCTGTCCAGAAGCAAAAATATCTTCCCATTTTCTGAAATACTTTTCAATATTTTCTTAGGGTGTTTTAAGTTTCATTATATTGATATATTACTTCTTTTGTTAGATTGGTTCCTAAACCCTTCATTTTTTAGATGCTATTGTGAAAGATATTGTTTTCCTTTTAGTTAGCTGTGTAGAGGAATGCTACCGATCTTGGAGAGTTGACTTTGTTTTTCTTTTTTTTTTAATTTTATTTATTTACTTTTTCTTGTTTCAGAACCTTTATTTGTTTCAGAACCTTTGTTTGTTTATTCACTCATTTTTATGGCGGACTCAGCCCACCCCGAGGGCAGAGATGGCACAGCATGTGGTGCTGGAGATCGAACCGTGGTCCGTGAAGCCGCCCAAGCTTTCCCAAGCAGGCGCTTTAGACCACTGAGCCATCCCGCCGGGCCCGGAGAGTTGACTTTGTATCTTGATAAGGTACTAAATTTGTTCGTTAATTAAAGAGCTTCTTAATGAATGTTTTTGGGTCTTCCATGTGTGTATCATATCATCTCCAAATAATAATAGTTTATTTTTTTTGTTTTTATTTTGTATTACCTTTAATAAGAAATAGAATTGAGACAGTTTCAAAACATGTTAGTAGGACAGCCACAATAATTGATACAATGCATATTGTTGTCTTCATGGTAGTTGTTCAGAGTACAAATGCAGAGATGATAACTTTTCTAAACACTATTGGTATAAATATTTCTTCTCATTGAATTAAAAGAAAGTAGTTGTATCTGCAGTCCAACGTTCCATAATAGTAGTGGGTGATTGGCAGAACTGGCAATGTTAGAATCTCTTGAATTGAGCCTTTCACAGCTCAGCATACTAATCTTACTTTACTTTTTATGTCTCATGATTAAACTTTTCTGTTGGGTGCTTAAGTCCAAGATAAAGCAAGAACTATATAACAAAAGATGTGGTTTTCCTATCTGACAAGGACAGTCAACTCCCCTGAGGATTTACCTTGATACCACGTACAATGCTTTGTAGAACTTTTGTCAGTGTCAGCTCTCTTTATGAATCAAGACCATTGCTTGACCAATTTGCTCCCTATGAAAGCCTGAGGGAATGTTTTCTCTCTAGGCAATTTTCCCTAGGCACATCAAACATGGTTAACCCCTTACCTCTGCTGCCCCATAATCTCCTTGAAGAGAAAATTTGGGATACCGTTGAGTTATAGGATGTTACAGCGCAGGTTCTCTTAGGTCCTGAGTCCTCACTGACCTTGGAAGACTAGGGCAAAAATATTGGCTAGCCTTGCAACATTTTTTTTTCTCTAACTTTTGGTCTACAAACTTAAGTTCTTCGGGAGGCTGAGGCAGGAGGATTGGTGCGAGTTCGAGACCAGCCTGGGCTACAAAAGTGAGCTCAACGCCAGCCTGAACTGCACAGTGAGACCCTGTCTCAAAAAGACAAAAAAAAAAGCAAAAAAACACTTAAGTTCTTAACTCTCCAAAAGAGAAGTTTAGTGATACTATTGCTCTGTAACATAGGTACTTGAGCTTATCATCAGTCTCTTTCTAAATATTAAATATCTTAGACTCAACATGAACTGATCAGTTATTGATATTCTAATAAATACCTGCAGGATGTGATTCAAAAACTGTTAAACATCTTTACAGAGAAACTTAGAAATCTAAGCACACACAAAATTGTAACAAGTATAGCCTATGGCATTTTTCCTTCTCCCCTTTTCTCTTTAATTAACCTTTTTTTGTTTTCTTTTAAAATAAACATTTACATGAGAGAGTATAGCAATAATTGAAATTACATTAGAAGCAGCACACATCTAGAAGACCAGAATGATAAGCATTTCAAGCATGATTTTAGTCTTACACATTGCTACTCTGAGTGTCAAACACCTCTTGGTGATTCTTAGGACCATTGTTTAATTCATCCTGTGTACAGAAGTGCATGGTTTTTCTACTGCCTAGTTTCCTAACTTTTCTGCTTTCTGTCTATTCATTGTTTAAACCTTATGCTCTTAATCTCCATTCAGCTGTGCTATGCCTTTCCCTTTTTATTGCTTCTTTTGTGTTCTTACACTAGAGAGACTATATATTTACATATATAGGTCTGGTTTATTTCACTTATGAGTATATCATGAAGATACATCCACTTAGGTGGCTGGTGAGATGGTTCAGCAGTCTAAAGTGACTACTTAGGAAAGCTTAGACAGCCACAGGGACTGCTTTTTGATACCTGGCACCACATGCTGCATCAGCCACACTCCCAGGGCAGGCTGAGCTGGCCAGTAAAAAAAAAAAAAGGATACATCCACTTATATATGAAGTCTTCCAGTTTATTATTCTTTATTGCTGGATAATATTCCATAGTATAAAAACACTATATCTTCTTCAATCTATCTTCAGATGATGAACATTTTGGTTGTTTCCATGATTTCCTTTGGACAAACATCACTACGATACAACATTTTCAGTTCTTCTGGGAAAATTCCCAGTAGGGAGATAGCTGCATTAAATGGGATTTGCAGTCCTAGTTTTTTTTAAGGAGTTTCCACACAGCTTTCCATATTGGTTGCAGCAGTCTGTATTCCCACCAGCAGTGGAGAAGTGTTTCTTTTTTTCCCACTGACTCTCCAACATTTGTTGCTGGTTGATTTCTTTATGATAGACATTCTTTCTGGGTGAGATGGTATCTAAGTGTTGTTTTAATTTGCATTTCACAGAGCGCTAGTGATGTGGAGCATTTCTTCATATATTTATAGGTTTGTCATATTCCTTCCTCTGAGAAGTGTGTGTTCATCTTGGATGCTCATTTCTGGATAGAGGTCTTTGAATTTTGGGGTCCTAATGTTTTGTAGTTCTTTATAAATTCTAGATAGAAGTTCTTTGTCTCAATATTATTTGGTTAATTTTTTCAAAGTTTGTGAGTTGTCTTTCACTCTGTTCATGATTTCTTTTGACATACAAAAGTTTCTCAGCAAGAGAAGGTCCCAGTTGTTGATTCTTTCAAGTGATATGTGTGCATTTTGATTTTTGATGATGTCTTCAGGATTTCTTCCTACATTCTCTTCCAGGAAATTTAGTATTTCTGTTTTAATATTTAGATCTTTAATCCATTTTGGATTTAGTTTAGTTCCAGCACCATTTGTGAAAGAGGCTATGTTTCTTTCAGTAAAGGTTGGATACACCTTTATTGAAGATAACGTGGCGGTGTGTGTTTATATTTGCTTCTGCATCTTCTAATCTATTCTGTTGACTTGCAGATCTATTTTTTTTTTGGCAATGCCATGCTGATTTTATTGCTGTGGCTTTGTAGTATAATTTTAGGTCAGGAATTGTAATGCCTCCTGTCTTATCTTTGCTGCCCAGGGTTGTTTTTACTACTCTAGGTCTTTTCTAGTTCCAAATAAATTGCTGGAATGACTTCTCCTGGTCTGTGAAGTATGTTGGTGGTATTCTGATAATGATTGCATTAAATCTGCATAAGAATTTAGGAAGTATGGCCGTCTTCACAATGCTTATTCTTCCTATCCTTGAGCAGGGAATATCTTTCTATTTTGTGAATTCCTATATGATATTTTTTTCAACCTTCTGTAGTTTTCATTGAAAACATCTTTTACTGTGACACACTGTGCTCTGTAGAACGATTGTGAGGACAATATGCAATATGTCGACTTTCAAAGAAAAGAAAGGGGCAAAGAAAAAAAAGTAATGTTGATTTAGAACGGTTAATGCTTAATTGTTTGATCAATCTTATATACTTATATGTATTAATCTAAACTGATCTGATGATGAGAATATGTAATATAACCATTGTTAAATTTAAGCAATAAAAAATTGAAACTTGAAAAAAACACATCTTTTACTTCTTTAGTTGGATTAATTCGAAGTATTTCATTTTCTGCAGTGCTAAAAGCTGTTTCTCTAATTTCCCTCTCAGTGTGTTCGTTACATGTGTAGAAGAATGCTATTGACTTTTGGGTGTTGACTTTGTACCCGGCTATGCTACTGAGTTTGTGTGTTAATTCTAGTGCTTTTTGGTGGAGTTTTTTGGGCCTTTCAAATAGACTGTCACGTCATCTGCAAATAATGATAATTTAACTTCTTTACCTATTCTTATTCCTTTTATTTCTCTCTCTTTTCTAATGGCTATAGCTAATGATTCCAGAACTATAGTGAATAGAAGTGGTGATAGAGGACATCCTTGTCTTATACCAGATTTGAGAGTAAAAGACTGCAGGCTTTCCCCATTTAGAAATATGTTAGCCTTTGGATTGTCATGGATTGCTTTTATCAGATTCATGTAGAGGCCATCTGTTTCATTTTTCTATAGTACCTTGAACCTCAATGAGCATTGGACTTTGTCAGAAGTCTTTTCTGAATCATCTGAGATGATAATGTGATTTTTGGATTTGGCTCTATTGATATAGTGTATTACATTTATAGATTTGCATATATTTCCAAATAAGAGTAGTTTAACTTCTTATTTACCTATTCTTTTTCTTTTTATTTCTCCGTCTTGTCTATTATCTCTAATAAATCCAAAACTATTCTGAACAATAGTGGTAATAGAGGACATTCTTCTCTTATACTAGATTTGAAAGTAAAAGAATTCTCTTTTTTTTCCCTTTTGGAATTATGCTGGTTGTTGGTTAGTCATAGATGGCTTTTATCAGATTCAATTATAGGCCATCTGTTCTAATTTTCTGTAGGGCTTTGATTGTGAATAAGTGTTGCACTTTGTCAAAAGACTTTTCTGCATTGATTGAAACAATCATGTAGTTTTGGTTTTGGCTTTTCTCATGTAGTGTACTATTGTTATAGATGTGCATGTGTTGAACCATATTTGCTTCCCTGGGATGCATCTTATCTTGTTGTGATGTATAATCTTATTGATGATTTGCTATATTCTATTTGCTAAGATTTTATTAAGGATTTTGCATCTATGTTCATGAGGGAAATAGGCCTGTGGTTCCCATTTTAGGTTGAATCTGTGATTGGGACCAGTATAATGCATTTCTCCAGGAATGATTGTGGGAGTATTACTACCTTTTTAATTTCATTGAAGAATTTGATGGGTATTGGGATTAAATCTTTAAATTTCTTGTCGAATTCCGCCGTGAATCAATCAGGACTTGGGCTTGTCTTTGACAGTAACTTTTTGATTACATTTTAAATTTCATTGGCTGACAATGGGTTATTTAGGGCTTCTATATCTTCTTGACTCAGTTTGGGTAGTTTTGGCCTATGTAGGAATGCATCCTTGTCTTCTGTCTCCTCAATCCTCTGAGAGTCAAGATTTTCAAGATAGCTATCAATAATGTTCTGAATTTCTTCAGGATCTGTAGTAATATCTCCTTTCCATTCCTTAGTATTTGCATTTGAGTTTTTTTTTTTTTTCATTCCTCCTTTTAAGGAGGTTAGCGAGGGGCTTATTAATTTTGTTTAATCTTTCATAACCTCAGCATTTTCATTTATTCTTTGTGCTATTTTCTTTGTGCTATTTACTTTTTTTCTGTTCTAATTTTTGTAATTTCCTCCTCTCTTACAGCTTTGCGCTTGGTTTGCTCTTGATTTTCTAGAAATTTGAGGTGTAGGTTTGGGTTTATATTTCTTCTTACTATGTGCTTCTAATGTGTGAATTCACTACTATATATCTCCATTTCAGAACTGCTCTCATTGTATCTCACAAATTCTGGTAAGTTATAATTGAATTTTTGTTGGATTTTAGATATTGTTTAATTTCATCTATAACACATTGGTTGCTGAGGAGGGTATTATTTAATTTCTATATACTTATGGACTTTGTGGTTTCTTTTGTTGTTAATGTACAGTTTCATTGCACTGTGGTCAGATAACACCCATGGGTTAATTTCTGTTTTCTTGTATATATTTAAGCTTAACCTGTGGACTAGTATGGGGCTTATTTTAGAAAATGTCCCATGTGCACCTGAAAAGAATGTGTATTCAGTTGTTGGGTGGAGCACTATAAATGTCCATTAAGTCCATATTTTCAAAGGGTTGGTTCAATTCTGCTACTTCTTTACTAATTTTTTTATCTGTTTTACCTATGTTTTTGAAATAATGGAATGTTAAGGTCCCTCATTATGATTGTGATATTGGTTTTAAGATTTTTCATGTCCTTTATAATTTGTCTTATATACTTGGGTGCTCTCCTCTTTGGTATTTATGCCTCCCATCTTTGCCTCTTAAGTTTTTTTTTTTTCTAATCAGAATATTGTTTTAAGATATGTGTCAGACTATTTAACATACCTTGAGGTAAGACTTTCCACTGATATCTGGGAGTAGGTTTGTTGTTATTTAAGGAAGGGATTGTAAAAGCAAACTTTTCTACATCTTAAGGCTGAATAGGGATAGTATAAATGAAATCCTTTAAAACAATAATTGTTAAAAATCAGTTCTTGGGAATTATACTACATTATGGCAGGCCAGGTTGTAATGGACCCATTGGCTAAAGAACAGCATTAATTTCTCTTAAATCTGTAATTAATCTCTATTTTCCTGACTTCTTTTTTATCACAAATACTGGTGAATTCCAGGGACTTTTTGAGCTTTCTATTCTCTCCTCCTTTAATAATTCCCAACTCATTTTTTCAAGAGCCAAAAACTTCTCTTTTGTCAAAGACCACTGCTCCACCCAAATAGGCTGTTTTGTTAACTATTTAAGGGGCAGGGTGAAGTTCGGAGAAATGACCATTACTCTAAATTTGAATTTAAAGCAAGGGTCTTTATCTCCTGGGAAATTACAGCGATCTGTAAGGTAATACCCAATGGGAAAGTAGAATCTGTTCCACGAGTTCATAGCAATGACTGCCACATAGGGTTGAAAATTTTCTCTCTGGACATTTGGCCCAATACAAACCAACATGTCTTGACTTCGTTGAATATTAGCCATGGTTCTTATTCCTGAAAATGTAACAGAAACTGGTATCTTAGGCCACTTACAAGGCCAATGCTTAGAGTTATATAATAGAAACATCGGTGCCAGTATCTGCTAGTACTTGAATAACCAGGCCTTGAACAATTACAGATAATTGAGGTCTTTGTCCCAGAAGTGTTTGCCACCATACCAAAATATCAGTGCTTCCAGAATGTAGCAAATTTCTTTGTTTTGTTTGATAATTCGTCAGCTGAAGTTCAGATTGTCTACAAACAAGATAGCTACTCTCGCCCTGGAGTGGATGAGACAGGAAGATCACTCAAGTCCAAATTGTGTAGCAAGACACTTTATCAAATAAACAAATATATATATATATATATATATATATATATATATATAATAAAATGATTATAAGAAAAGTTGAAAATTAATTATCATTTTATTATTCCTGCAACATTGTAAATTTAATAGGTGGAATGAAATTCCGGTGTCATTCTGAGGAAAGAGTAAGTCTATGTAGCAGACATAAGAGGTAGTGACAATGTGCAACCTATGGGTAGATTTCGATACATTCTCTAATTTATTTCAACTATTTATAAGCAAATTCAATCAAATGTCATCATCCTTTATTATCAGTTAAACATTTTTGTTACTTAGTTTAAGTGGGAAAGAAATAAAATGCATTTGAGGCAAAATTTAGACTCATTATTTTTTAATTTTTATATTCTGTAATAGAAATAAAATATTCTCAGTAGTATCTGCTTTTATCCCTTGGGCTGGGTAATAGGAAAGCAAAAATAGAGAAAACTGGTCCATAAACCTCACAGAAAATTACTAGAAATTGTTTTTCAGAATCACTGAAAGAAGTTTGCCTTCTATAACAACTGCTTTAGGAAAGAGTTGGCCAACATCTTAGGATCTTTTATCTATACTATTTAAAAATGCAGCCATAGAGCAATCTCTATGTTAATTTTCTGAAAAAAAATTACCTTTATTCACTGCTTAGAATTTAATCAGAAATGTTTCCTTTGATAGGCATAATGGCTTAACCTTTAAACAGCAAAAACCATCTATGTGTTAGAGCCTGCTAAAGAAGAAAAAGCCCAGTGGTGGTGCACGCCTGTAGTACCAGCAGTCAGGAGGCTGAGACAGGAGGATCACTATGAATCTGAGCTGAGTACTGGAACCCTGTATCAAATAAATAAAGCCTTATTAGAAAAAAATAAGAGAAAGCCCAGAGTGCTAACAAGTCCACTTAATACATGTCCTCTCTTGATAAATTATGTGCCTACAACATCCCAAATGATAGTTCTTAATTTTGGATTTCATTTTTTTATTAGTATGAAAAGTAGGTCAGGCCAGATAGCTCCACAGACTAATGCATCTGCTTAACCAGAACACAGCAGCCAGTGTTCAATCCGAGGCATATTGTGCTGGTCCCGCCCACTGAGGCAGTGATTGAGACTGGGCATGGTGGCTAGTGTCTGTCTTTCCAGCAGGCTGAAAACAAGAGAACCACTGCTAGTCCAATCTAGATAGTGAGACTCTGTATACCCTGTCCTAAATTCGTAAGTATATAAGTAAATGTAAAAAGTAATATGCAACAGTTGTGGGAATTAACAAAATGCATTTCTGTCCACTATATGAATAAGCAGTAAATAAGCTCAGAGATAGAAGAACTATGACTTGGAAGCTATTTCTAATACAGAAATGAAGCCACAAGCAAGGTGGTCTCTTAAGTTTTCTTCAAAAGTTTGAAAACATATGTTTTGCTTTTTGATGTTTTCAATGAGATTTTCATTTCTGTGTTTTAGTACTTGGATTTTAAAATTGGAATAATTAAAATCTTCTGCCAGTAATTAGTTGTATTTTTTAAAAATTTTTCTTTTAAAAAATGCCTTAAAGGTCTATTCAAAATGCAATCAGATCCATTGTTTCTCAACTGTTAACAATGCAAACGAAAATTCTATGATAAAAATTCCTTTCATAAACCTTTTAGATAATTAGTTGTGCTTTACTGCTTTGTGAGAAAGAGAAAATACATACAAAATGACACAACTTATTTCTTTAAACTTAAATCTCTTGGCAAACACTGGAATTTGTTTCTTAGATTGTCATCTATATATAACTGATTTTCCACATTTCAGGTTTTCTCTAAAATCCTTTACACAGGCAGAGACACACTTATCCATAGATATGCACAATGCATATGGTGCATTTAGGACAGAGTATAAAGGGTCTATCTAGATTGGTTTAGTTGAAACATTTTAAGCCGGGCGTGGTGGCTCATGCCTATAATCCCAGCACTCGGGAGGCTGAGGCAGGAGGATTGGTGCGAGTTCGAGACAAGCCTGGGCTACAAAAGTGAGCTCAAGGCCACCCTCAACTGCATAGCGAGACCCTGTCTCAAAAAGACAAAAAAAAAAAAAAAAAAGCCAACAAAACAAAACAAAAAAGAAACATTTTACCACTGAATATCAGTACTTACTGCATTATGAGATGAAAAGATCAGGGTGACACTAGCTATCAACAAATCAGAGAACCAACTTCAGAAATATGAATCCAAATACAAAAATTCGTTTTTTATAATTGGCTTCTGTGGATGAGTCATAAGTAAAAATCCCATATTAGTTGTAGTTATTTAGAAGAACCGGATCAATAGAATATTCATGTACCATCCTTAGGTACTCCAGCAGGATCAGAGGTTGGAGGTTCCACAGACACTGTGGAAAACCAAAGGGTTCATTGGCCGTTCAGACCTTCAGGATGGAATTTATGAGGGATCAAGAATGAAGCACCAAGGGTCTGAAAGATAGCCCAGTGGACTAAGCGCTTGCTTAGGCAAGCTCAGGGGCCAGAGTTTGATCCCTGGCACCACATGCTATTTCAGCCATACCCAGGGAGATGCTGAGCCAGCGATGGAGTCCAAACATGGTGTAACATGCCTGTAATCCCAGCACTAGGGAGGCGGAAAACAGGAGGATCACTATGAGTCAGAGCTGCATAGCGAGACACGGCAAAGCAAAAATGAATGCAGCACCAGTCCAGGTTGACATCTGCAATCTCAGAAGACAGGAAGAGATTTGAGTCAGTATGGGAAGACTGAAGGATTGGGAGACCCACCCGCACAGGCTATGGCAGCCCAATATGTACCTGCGACACAAGATGAAATCTCTTCAAAAATCTGTGCATCAGTCAGGATTTTACGAGAGGAAGATATATAACACAAGATGCACACGTGTGTAAGAAATTACACAATTGGCTTACAACTGTCAGCCATAGACTCAGATGAGAAAGCGTGAAGAGGGTGTCTGAACATGGGACCCTGAAGGATTCAGTTCAAGGTCTGGAGCTCCCTGCAGTGCCTGTGCAAGTCCGTATCAGGATGCCTATGGGTCTGTGAAGGACAGACGATGAAGCTTCACCCAAAGGATGAATGATCCAAGGGGCGAGCAAAGGGTCTGCACTAGAGCTAGAACAGCATGTCCAAGCTAAGACCAGAGCTCCTCCAAAGAAAATGAAAGCCTCCATTATTCCTCAGTTCCCTTTTATTTCTTTTAAGTAATGAGCCACGCTAGGGTGGGATGTCTACATCCTAGGGTGTGGAATTGCTGAGCCCATTTAGCTGACTTCTCAGTGTTCACGCAGTCAGTCAACCACTGCAAACTGACAAACTTCCTTCCTCTTCACATTTTTGTTTAGACTGGGTTGTCCTTCTTGGTTGGCTCCAAGGATAAGCCTAGCAGTCGTGCCCTGCCCAACAGAACTTCTCCACAACTTGCTGGCTTCATGTTAGTGTTTCACAGATACACAGAAAACTTCAGTTTAATAATCTGCTAGATGTTCCTACCATACTTCCTAGAATTATATTAGGAAAGAACTATTGAGAATATGATGAACTTTTGTTGGTTTTAATTTGTACTCTTTGTGCGTGGACAAATGTGCAGATGTTAAATGTTAAACTACGCAAGATAATCTTTCTCCTCCAATCTTTAGCATTTCAGTTCTATAATTACAATTCTGAGCCTACACTGACCTGTAGCTTTCTAGAAAATAGGTTAGACACTTGTCCCCTGCCCAAACTGAAATAAGCATTTCTTTCATGAAAATGAAGACATTTTTAGAGCTTTAGAGACTTTTTAACTTATTATGTTACTTATACAAGATTATTTATGACAATATATTTCTTACTCTGCTCAGCAGCATTCTGTTAGGTATATTTTTATATTTTCTCATATTTGTTCATCGATTTTTGTATCTATTTGATATAGCTATTGATAGATGTGGACTTTTAAAATTCCCCACTTTTGGGGTCAGGGAGATAGAATACTGGAATAAGTGCTTGTCTGGCAAGCACAAGGTCCTGAGTTAAATCCCTGGTACCAGAAAAAAAAAAAAAGAGGGGGCGTTGGCAAAATAGTTCAGTAGTCTAACATGCCTGCTTAGACAATTCCTAATTGTTGTTCAGTTACGCCCTGGTTCTCTCTTTAACTGCAAATTACATTTAATTTATACAGTTAAGTAGCCTGAAGTTCCTGCATATTTGTCTATAGCTATTGTCCTGCTAATTTAAAACCTTCATTATCATGAAATGGTATTAATTGGCAACTTGTAAAAGTCTTCGACTTAAGCTGCTGTTATGGTTTGGTTTGTATCCAGTTGTCCCTTCAAGGCCTCATTTAGTCATGGGGAGGCTTCTGGAGTCGGGGCCCCATTCTGAATCCCATGCTTAGATTGCAGGTGTGAGAGCTGCACCCTGGGCCTGGGATGGGCGATTTGCACTGCAGTGTAGGGAGGGGAGAGAGGCTCACTAGCCGCTAGCTGCCTGCACTGCTGCCCCCTCTTTTGCTTTTGTTGTTTAAGGCCACTATGCACACCTGTTCTGTGCTGTGTGCCACTTTGCCTTGGAGCCAGCTGAGCATGGGCCTTCCCTTCTTATATTCAGGCATTAAGTATATTGTTCCAGCCGTGAGAGAAGAGTAACTGGTGCACTTTATATACTTTTGCTTTCATTTAAAATTTACATGGAGTATCCTTTCTTTCAATGATTTACTTTAGGTTAAATATCTTTAAAAACAAAATGAATTGCTTACAACATACAATTGGGTGGGAAGTGGTTTTAGTCCCACCAGTCACTGTGTCTTTTGATGGACAAATTTAGTTCTTTAAATTCAATGTACTTGCTTTTTTTTTATTTAAAGAGAAGAAAACAAATAACAAGAGCAAAGACAGTAACAAGACAACATAAAACAGTTAAAATAATGCAGAATTTCAATGCAAGAAGAAAAAATTAACAGTGGTTCTTATATTACATATTATTATCATCAAGTTTTTGCCCAGATTACCAGATATATGCATGGAAGGTTGACCAAACAAACATTAACGTTCCCTTTCAATAATCCTTAATTTTTTCCTTGTTCTTTTTAGTTTTTTAAAAATTTATTTTAAAGAGAGTGTAAGGGCTGACCTCATAGCTCTGCAGACTAAAGTGCCTGCTTAGGCAGAGCTCAGCGGCTGTGGTTGGATGCTCCCTGGTGTGCCATGCTGGCCCTGCCCTCAGGTCATACTGAGATGGTGATTGAAAATGGGCATGGTGGCTTGCACTTGTAAACCCAGTGCTTGGGAGGCTGAAAACAGGAGAATTACTATGAGTCTGATCTATGTACTGAGACCCTGTAAATCCTGTAGTCTCTGTCCTAAATACAGAAAAAAAGTGTGATATTAATAGATAAAACATTAGGGACAATACACCCTTAAAAGAATAAGATGAAAGGTGCACAACTATAGTTGTTACATTGCACACTGCTGTCTTAAAGAAAGTGGCTCAGATTAGAGAAATTAGCATATAAAATTTCTCAAAATAAAAATTGTAATCATTAACTGTACCTTCAAACAATAACAGAAATTAGTACTATTAACATTTTAGCTATGCTGTGTATATAATCACATGATTTTCCTCCTCTCTGTTTTCCTATCTTTTCATCTTTCCCTCATCTCGATTGTTTATTGCTTATGTTCAGTTTCCTTCTACTATACCATATCTATTGTGCTTTTCAGATTTTACTTATTCTTTCAGGTTCTTACATTAGGAAGATAATGCAATGTTTATACATATGGGTCTGATCTGTTTCACTTATGAGTATAGCCTTTAGTTGTATCCAGTTATCTATAAAAATTCAACCTTATTTTTCTTTATAGTTGAGGAGCCTTCACTGTGTAAAACTGTCACAACTTTTATCTAATTTAATCCCATACCTTTCATTTAATTTAATTTCTATTGTAATTTGAAGAGTAAAAACAAAGGCAAAGACAAACAGCAGAAAAATTGACAGAAACAGGATAACATACAACAATACCTGAGTTGCAGCCTTTCAAAGTAATTAATAATGGTTGATAGATTATCTATTTTTATCATCAAATATGTTGCTGAGATTAACGGATACATTTGTGCAAGAATGGAAAAATAATTGAGTATTAACACTTGCTTTCACGAAACCTTAATTTTTTGTCTTTGTTCTTTTCATTTAAATTTATTTAAATGAGAGAATAATAATAATGATAAGACATTAGAAATGGTGCACATTTAGAAGACCAAAATGAGAGATATTTACGTGTGGTTTTTGTATTACATACTGCTGCCTGGATGTCATTGTTAAGACTTCAGATATCAGCATAGAGAGTTAATCAAGGTGAAAATTCCAAATGTGAACTGCTATTTTCAAAAGCACTGATTGAAATTTTGAATACAATCATCTCAGCTATCCTGGAACGTTTTTTCCTCCTTTCCTTCCTCCTATCTTTTCTCATTGCTCTGATCACTGTATCAAAGCCTCCCTGTAAAGTCTGTTCCTTAGGTATCTCTTTTGTGTCAGAGGTTCTTGCTTTGTGTGTATTCCTGGACTTCACTCTCTCTATTGCTTGGGAGTGAGATACTGGTTTCTGTTTGACAAGTTCTCTGTCCAGTGTAGGACCAAATGTAGATAACATATTAACCATTGTTAATCCGCTATTTTTGTTCTGGAAATGCATAACATACGTATTATTGCATGTTACCTTGTTTCTGTCATTGTTTTCGTTTTTGTCTTTTACTTTTGAAAATGAAATAAAATTAAAGTAATAAAAAAAAAGGATTTCAGTTATGTGGCTGTGAATTTCTTTGATGTTGATGTCTGCTGTGTTTGTTCTGGGTGGACTCAGGGCCTGAGAATTCATCTTTCTCCTTCTTTGTTTCATTTTCTATTTCAGGGGGAAATCTTTTATTTGATTTCTGTAATGCCCTTTTGTGAAAGTTTGGTAGTAAGTAGCTGCATCACTGCAATCAGAATCTCTGTGAAGAGTCTGTTCTTTAGATATCTCTCAACTGTTAGACATTCTTGTTGGTGTGTGTGTGTGTCCCTAAGTTTTGCCTACTCTACAGAGAGTATTTAATTTTTGTTTTGAATGCTCTTATGCAGGGTGTCGTTTCTCTATTTTCTCTCTCCTTGAGTTTGTCATTGTGTGCGGTAATGTTATTTACTTTTCAATTTTGATGTATCCTGCTGTGCTAGTGAGTTTGTTATGAGTTCTAGGTTTCTTGGTTGAGTGTTTTTGGTCTTACACGTGGAACTCAATGTCATCTATGAGCAATGATAGCTAAACTTTTTCATTTCCAGTTCTTTTTTTGTTTGTTTGTTTGTTTTTTTTTTCTTTGTTTTTTTGAGACAGGGTCTCACTATGCAGTTCAGGCTGGCCTTGAGCTCACTTTTGCAGCCCAGGCTGGTGTCGAACTGGCACCGGTCCTCCTGCCTCAGCCTCCCAAGTGCTGGGATTACAAGCGTGAGCCACCATGCCCGGCTGTTTCCAGTTCTTATTCTTTTTATTTCTCTCTCTTCTCTAATGACTCTTGCTAACGTTTCATAACTATTGAATAAAAGTGCAAATAGTAGACATCCTTTTCTTATACCTGATTCTAGAGTAAAAGATTTCAGTTTTTCTCCATTCAGTATGATCTTGGCTGTTGGTTTTCCATAAATGGCTTTTTATCAGAGTGAAGTATAGGCCATCTATTCCAAATTCTGTAGTTTATCTCACGAATGAGTGTTGTACTTTATCAAATGCTTTGTCTGCATCTTCTGAGATGATCATTTGTTTTTGTTTTCTTTGGTTTTCTTGGTATGGTTTATTGTTTACTGATATTCATGTTTTACCGTTGGTTGCCGATGAAGGTGGTAATTAATTTCCACATTTAAGTAAATGCCTTTGTGTGTGTGTGTGTGTGTGTGTGTGTGTGTGGTTTATTTTATCATTAATTTCCAGTCATTACATTGAGTTTTTCCTCCATCTTTCATCTTACTTTGTTAAGTATTCCCCGGTACTTCCCAATATTATTAACCAAATGGGAATATGTGGCTAAGGCTGATATGGCTTCCTAGTTACAAACCTACAGTTAGCAGTAATAATAACAGGCAGTGAAATTTAGACATTGACAAAATTTAGTAACTAATAGCTCTGTACTTTAGACTATAGGAGCAAAGGCTATAGCTATGTAACAAAACAGACCATATACTGGGAATTTTTTTTTTTTTTTTTTTCATGCTGGGCATTTGTAAGTAAACTGGTTTTCCTGAGTTCCCCCGAGCACCTCCCTGCCATGTATCTGGAGCTCTCCTAGTTGGGAAGTTAACCAGAGCTCTCTCTGGCCACCTCTGAAACATGAATCTTGGATCCTCCAGGCTGAGGTGTTCACTTGGGTTCCACTGTGCCATGTCCATGCTGCGGTACTTCAAGGTACATATTGATAAATAAATCCTACTGAAAATTTTAAATTGTTTTCTTGATCCTTTGTTTCTTTCTTCTTTTATCATCTTATTTTGTGGCTGAATGTTTGTGTTTAGTAATATCTTCTGATTCTTTGCCATTTCAAACTAATAAAACATTTGCCTGATTGGTTTTAAATTTTATCTACTCCACCATATTTTGATATTAGCGTTATATGTTCTGACTTGTATTTCTTATCTCCTGTTTTATAATCCTTTAGCTTATTGGTGCCTTTATTATTCATACGGGTTTATCATTTAGCCTGAGACTAAAAAATCCCTAATTTTTAAATTACGATGACATTTGTACTAAGAGTATTACATTTTGAATGTGTACTGACTTTTTAATTAGTGTATGTTTGCAGTAAATTATAATGATATCTATCTGTAGGAGTTTCTACATCTATCTGGCTCGTCTTATTTCTTATTTTTTCCTATAATTCTTCCCATCATGTGCCAGTCCTTCTGGCTCTTGGTCTTTCGGCATGTGTGAGAACTCCTTGTGCATCATTTTATTCTTCAAATTTTAAAAAATTCTCTTTTCCTGGAGCTTCCAGGTTAGCTCAGTGGATTAAGTACCTGTGTGAGCAATCCCAGCGAGGCACAGGGCATGATGGTTAGATCCTCACATCCACACATAAGGCAGCATGAGCCAGCCAAAAAAAAAAAAAAAAAAGTAAGAAAGAAAGAACCCCTTCTCAGCATTGGGGCTGGGGAGATAGCTCTGTAGCACAAGTGCTTGCCTGGCAAGAGCAGGGTCCTGAGGTCAACCTCCAGTACTGCAATAAATAAATAAATAAATAAATAAATAAATAAATAAGATTCCCTTTCCTTTTCTTCCCTCTCCTTGCCCCTTTCTCACTTCTTCCTCCATTTTGTGTTTCTCCATCTTTCTGAAAATATTTCTACTCATGTAACCACTATTCTGCGCTTGATTTTTTAAAGGAAATGAAAAAAAAATGTACAAGAGAGAAAGAAAGAAAAAAAGAAAGAAAGAAAGAAAGAAAGAAAGAAAGAAAGAAAGAAAGAAAGAAAGAAAGAGGATGCCGAATTTCACTGAACAAGATGATAGGATTTTGATAATGGTTGTTACATTGTGTTGTGTTCTCTTGTTCGGATTGCCAGATATAAGCATGAGAAAGTGTTCTCCTTTTTTTTAATCAAGCAGTTTTACACTTTTATTTACATTGTATTACTTTTATTTTTGATCTTGAAAATTTTCCTTTGACATTTCTTATAGGACAGGAAATGTGATAAAAAAAAAAAAAAGTAAACTCCCTCAGTTTCTGTTTGTATGGAGTAGCTTAAACTAGGTAGAAAATTTCTAATTCACTTTCTCTTTCCTATCTTTCCATTTGTTTTGGATGTATGATAATATATATTTACTGCATTCAGCTATCCAGAAATTCCTTAACCTTTCTGCCTGTCCATTTCATATATTTTACTTCTCTTCTTTCCAAATAACCTGTCTGCTGTCCATGATGGATGGTGTAACTATTTTATCATTCACCAGGTTTCTCAGCCCTAGAATATTTTGAAAAATATTTTTAATGTGTAATAGATTTTTCATTTTACTTGATCACTGATTTCTTCACTAAGCACTGTCTGTATTTTCTCAAAGTTTAGAGGTGTGAAGAAAAGTGAATAAATACATTTGAGGTTTTTGCCAGGCAGCTTAAGCATTTCTTTGTCTTAATGGTCAAATGATGGTATTTTATTTTGTCCCTTTGGTGGTATTTGGCTTCCCTCATTGTTCTTTCTACTTTTTTTTTTTTCCAAGACAAGTCTGTCTGTGCATCCCAGGCTGACCTTGAAACCATGTGATCCATACCGGCCTCAAATTAAAAATGGTCCTCGTGCTTCCGCATTTTTTTATCCTGGGATTGCGCGCACGTACAGCCTCTCCTGGTATTTCTCTTTGCTATTGATCTTTGTAGACATGTATTGTGCTTTGTACTTTTAAGGAAGCATGGAGGTATTTCTTGACAGAATTTTCCTTTCTGTGAAAACCACATATTCAGTCTTGTCAGAAGTTCTGTTTATTTGATCTGGGAAATTTCTGTTATAGTTAGTATGGTATAACAGACTTGCAGCATGAAAACATCCAGTGCAGGGTGTGCTGTCCACCCAAACCTGCTGAATATAACATGTCATGTCACACTCTCCATGCCCTTTAGGAGCTAAAGTTGAGCCGACAGAGATAAAGGCTAACGATATTTTTTTCCCACTTGAAAAAAGCAAACAAACTTCCATGGTCCCATCTGCCACCTGGCCAGGACTAGAGAACGCTTATGACTGTCACACTACATTGTGCCGTCTTGGGTTCTGCCTGTTGCTGGTTTGGGGCCCAGTGTTAAGCACTAAGTCAAAAGCCAGGTCTGGCCTCCTCCTTCTCACAATGTAGAAAGTGTCCTTCTCTTTACTGTGTAGTGAGTCATTGGATAGGGGTGATTAAGTATTCAACGGTTGTTTATGAATTCTTAAACATGCATTTTCTTATTAGCATGCAACAACCAGGTTCTTTTATCTCTCATCCGGTTTTATTAGCTCTTTGAGTGTACATTCATGCATAGATAATTATTTAAATTAATGTTTCGATGGAAGATGATCACTGGAAAGTCCAACTGTGCTATGTTACTCTGTCCTCTAAATTCTTTTTGTTTTCTTTTTTAACACAATGTCTGGCTGTACGGTTCAGGCTGGCCTTGAGCTCACTTTTGTGAGGCTCAGTGTGGTCTCAAACTTGCACTGAAGCTCCAGGCTCAGCCTCCCAAGTGCTGGGATTACAGGCATGCACCACCATGTCTAGGTCATTCTCTGAATTCTCATATACTCAAAACCATAAGCCAGATCCTAGCTATTCTTTTTGTCTGTGCCCCATTTTCCCTTTTATAAAACTATTTATTTATTTATTTATTTATTTATTTATTTATTTATTTAGTATTTTAGGGAAGGATCTACAGCATTTTCAGGATCTCACTACTAGATCAGACTCATACTGCTTTATCTGTTTATAGCTCCCCAAGAGCTGGGATTACAGGCCAGTGCCACCACACCCAGAGTTTCAGCATTCCCTGAGGAAAGGGCCTGCACAACAGGCCCCAGCATTGAACCTCCATCGCCTGTGCCTGCTAGCAGGTGCTTTAATCCACTGAGCTCTTAGCCAGCCTCCCATTTTCCTTTATATTTAGAACATTACCTTATGTTGTATAAACAGATAGTGTTTACAAATCTACATTACTGAGCTCTGTAAGAATGGCACATAAAATTACTACAAGAAGCACACAAATGTTCTCACTATCATGACAGAATATACCCTTTCTCTGTATATACATTTTTCAATCAAAGCTATTAGCCCCAATAAGGTTCACAGCCTGGGTTTTGTCTTATTTGAATATTTGATTTCACTTAGTGGTAGAGATACCACCTGTAAGTGTGGGAGCTGGCAATTTTTAATTACTTGAGTTTATCAGTGCATTTTAGGTTTATGTAATGATTACATTAGGCATAGGAAATCTGTACGTGTGCAGAACCCAACTCGATGCTGTCTTTGCCAGTTCCTTTCAATAACTCTTTCTCTCCCCTTTTGCAAAAGATTTTTGCCATGTTCTCCTTTTTCCATTTATTTTTACATTTTCCTTCCTTTCCCTGTTCTCATCTACTTTTTTTTTTCTATTTGAATATTTTCTTCCTATTTCACAATATTCACTTGCCATGGTTTGCGTCTAGTTGTTCCCCCAAAGTCTCATGCAGTCATGGGCAGATTCTGGAGTTTGGGATTAATTTTTGATCCAGTGCTGGAATTATGGGTGTGAGTGCCCTGGGGCAGGTACTCTGGATTCAGATGTTAGAAGCAGACAGAGACTGGCTAGAAGCCACAGCTGCTGCCCCTCCTATTGCTCTCCTGCTCCTTACCACATGAACAGTTTCTCTCTACCATGTGCCAGTCTGCCTCTGAGCCACCAGAATGTGGACTGAACCTTCCACTAACTATGAGCTAAATAAACCTTTCCTTCTGTCATTTTGGGTGTAGAATATTTGTCCCAACAATAAGAGAAGAGTAACCAAGGCACTATTATAGATTCTAATCTGATTTATATTTTCAGTTTCTCACAACAGAGAAACAATGTACTCTTTACACTCGTGTGTCCAATTATTTCACTTACGAATATGTTCTCAAGGTGCATCCCTTTACCTAGAAATGTTATGAACTCTTCATTCTTCATGGCACAGTAATACTCCATTGTATAAAAAATATTTTGTGAAGGTGTTTGTGAGTTGATGGAGATTTAGGCTGTTTCCAAAATTGAGCTAGTACAAGTGCTCTTATAAACATGTGTGTGCACATATCACTGTGGTATGATGATTTCAGTGCTTTGGGGAAGATAATAAGAAAGGCAATAACTCAGTTAAATGGAACCTCTGGTCCTAGATTTTTGAGGAATGTCCATGACTATTTCCGTGTTGCTTGTATCAATCTACAGCACCATCACCAGCAGAGGATTTCTTTTCTCCGCAGTCTCACCAGCATTTATTTCCTATTGGGTGATTTATGGGTAAGAGCCGTTCTTTCTGTGGTAGGATGAAATCTTAGGATTGTTTCCATTTTCATTTCTTGAATGACCCATGATGTTGAACATTTTTTTTTTGTACACATATTTGCTCTTTCTACTTCTTCATCTGAGAAGTGTTTATTCATTTCAGATGCCCATTTTTGGATTATGTTTTTAAATTTTAGGGATGTGATTTTTTTTCCAGTTCTTTGTATATTCTAGATAGTAGTCCTTTGACAGAGAAATAACTGGTCAAACTGTTTTCCCACACTGTAGATGTCACTTCATACTGTCAGTGTTTTTCGGAAGATAAGGACTTTGTGATAATTCCTGTGCAACTGGGTATTTGTCTGAAAAGTCTTTGCCGATTCTGATGTTTTCAAGTATCCTAACTATTTGGTCTTCCACTAGACTTAGTGCATTTACTTAGTGTATTTATTCACATCAAAAATTGCACTCATGACCTTGCACTTGCCAGGCAGGTGCAGGGATGCAGAGCTACATCCTAGATGTAGTGTTTCTGTTTTCATATTTAGGTATTTGATCTAATTCTACTTTATTTTAGTGCATGGTCAAAGATATGGTTCTAGTTTTAATTTTCAGAAGGGGAAAGCCAGGTATTCCAGCAGTACTTATTGATTTATTTGTTTATTTATTTTATTTGTTACATTGGTTGTTTGGTTGATTGACTTGCTCAGCCATGGGCTTTATCTTGCTTCGGAGCCTTCCTGGGACCAGCACACCCATTCTGTGCCTTACAGTCTTTCCCACATTGCTGTGGTCCAGTGTCCAGAGTTCCAGGGAGATTGTTTTCTCTACTGCTCGTTATTCCATCTCTTCCTCAAAGTCAACACGAAATTCTATGTTGTGACATCACTGCATAAAATAAATGTTCTCTCTGTCTTACTGTATTGAGAAAGAGTCTCACTTTGTGGTGTGTCCTGCCTGTGAATTCATGACATTTGTCCTGCTTCTGCTCCCATGTGCTGACAACACAGATAGGCATCACTATGCCTGGAAAAGTATACTTTATGAAGGAATAAAGTAGCCACACCTGATGCTCTTTATTTAGGACTTACAACTTTCTTAAAGAAAATGTTTAACTTCTACCACCCTACATGCATTGATTACAGGTACTTAGTATTTTTTTGCAACAATTTACTTTTGAAATTTGGTTTCTGACATAAATTATTTTCAATCTAGTATTCTACCTATAATACTACAAAAACATTAAGAATGAAAATAGTAGCCGGGCGTGGTGGCTCACGCCTGTAATCCAGCACTCGGGAGGCTGAGGCAGGAGGATTGGTGCCAGTTCGAGACCAGCCTGGCTACAACAGTGAGCTCAAGGCCAGCCTCAACTGCATAGCGAGACCCTGTCTCAAAAAGACAAAAAAAAAAAAGAATGAAAATAGTCAAGTGATAAGTACATTTTAGGCCTCTCTCTTGGGGGCAGGCTATGTAACAGATTATGGAGGAGCGTGGGGAATATGTGATTTAAGTTCCCACATTCCCAAGGTTGGTGCCATCTTCCTTTAGCAACAGAGAGGTATAAGGAAAGCTGTGTGACCCCCTCGCGTAAGGGTAGCTGTTAACAACTTACAATCCTGAAGTAAGAAAGCATCTGTTGAGGACAATTGGCAAAATATAGGTGTTTGGCTTTAGAATTAACTTAGTCTTTATCACCTACTTTCTGTAGTTACTGTTTCATGAAACGCATGTTTCCCCTCCTCCTCCATTTCTTGTTCATCAGTAAAGTGAGCCACCTGCAGACAGGCAAGCCAGGCCCTTGCGTGGAACTCCTCTAGGTCCCTGATTGTTATGTTTTGTGTAGAGTTGACCCCCAAAGCCTTGTGCAGTCATGGGGTGGCTTCTGGAATTTGTAATTGATTATTGTGGGTATGAGTGCTGCACCTTACCTGGGGCAGGTGGTTTGCATTTCGATGTAAGGAATGAAGAGTAGTTAGCTGCTGCTGCCTCCGCCTTCTCTCTTGCTCTTAGCTGCTGCCATGAAAAGACGCCCTCTACCATGTGCCTCTCTGCCTTGGAGCCAGCTGAATATAGACTGAAACCTCCAGTAACCATGAGCTAAATAAGCCTTTCCTTCCCTCATTTTGAGTGTCAGGTATTTGTCCCAGCAATGAGAGAAGAGTAACTAAGACACCCATCCTCCCTGAAATTTGTCACTTTTTCTTCATTCCCTGTTGTAACCCCTACAGGCATCCAAGGCTATGAACAACCAATGATATCTCTCCACTCACCCCCCCCCCCAAGAAAAGAAATCTATTGTCATTTTAGAATGTACAGATCAGTTACCTTAAGTTGATGGCTACCCATCTAACTGTCTATTGTCTTTTCCGTTATAATTTACATTTTCTTTTCCATAGAAATCTTGCATGTCTACTGCACAGGTGGCAGAGCTTTGTGAGCTGAAGCAACAGAAGATTACCTTGCACCAGCACTTCACTGAATAATGGCTTGCCAAAGTTCTCATGTATAAGGGGCAAATTTATTCTATAATTGCCAGAATTATATGCAACATTATGTTTATTTCTTGACCACAAATAGAGGTTATCCAAACTGAGTTACAAAATAATTTATAAACTAATTTGTGTAAATAGACCACGTTGTGAATAAAGAAAAAAACTCACCACTACAACACAAATAATTCTTTTAGTTTGATAGCTACTTGTAAGACCACGGAGCACTAAGCATGTTTTCTTTGTTTGCAACCCTTTAAAAATGTTTCTCTATACCTGGATATTCTATAAAAACGGTGCTACAATTTTTGCTAGCTTTGAAAAGAGGGGCAAAATTACAGCTTTTCCTTTCAAATGATGAATTTTCTTTTAACTTGGTGTACAATAAAATGGACATTGTTCCTATACTTTGCATCTGATATATTTTTGTGCATTCTAAATTACAGTGTTTAGAGCACAAGAAAAATGTTACAAGGTTTCCAGCGTTTCTCAACAGGTGGGTTGATAAATAAATCATCACTGTGAAAACTATTATCCTGTTTTTAACTCCATTCATATGAATTTTCATTGCATTCTGAACCACCCATGCAAATTCTACCAATTTACTATTTTATGAAAGCCTGCTACTGGGCCGAGAGAAATGAGTCTAGAATAAAACGTAAGGGCTTTGAAGTGAGGCATTCTGACCAAACCGAGACATGTATAATTTGTCTAAAGACTTCTGTTGTGTTACACATTATTCACCATGAACAGTAGTTGTATCTGAGTCTTTTGATTGCTGGAAATACATAATGGAGAACAGGATTTCAAATCTGTGCAATTGCTTTTTTCTTTCTTTGTACATGGAATTGACCTTAGAAACTAAGGCTTACCATGCAAGCATTGCCACTGAGCTAAATCCATAGCCCTGCAATTTATTCTTTTAATTTAATTGTACCTCCCTAGTTATTATACTTAAGTATAACATAATATATAATTAATATGATATATAATTATATATTATATTGTATGTAATACAATATATAATTAAGTATAATATAATAAATAAGTATATATTTTTAATATATATAGGTACAAAAGGTACAGAAGTTATCAGTTTTCTGTATTCTGAAAACAAATTATACTACAAAGAGAAGCAAAAGTAAACTTAAGAAAGAAATATTATTCCATGTGTTATGGTGAATAGGTCATAATGTTCAAACATTTGATTAAAAATGAGTTTGTCATTTTAATATATTTTATTTTATTTTTTTTAATTTTTATTTTTTTATTTTTTCTTGTTTCAGAACCTTTGTTTGTTTATTCACTCATTTTTATGGCCGGCTCAGCCCGCCCTGAGGTCAGGGCTGGCGCAGCATGTGCTGCCGGGGATAGAACCGCGGTCCCTGAAGTCGCCCAAGCTTCCCCAAGCAGGCGCGTTAGACCACTGAGCCATTCCGCCAGTCCCCTATAATATATTTTAGAGTAAAGTTTCATTTAATTCAATATATTTACTAAAAATAGACCACAGTCTACAACGTATTAAACCTCATGTAATCAGTTGAAGAACAGCACAGTAAAAAGTTCACCAGCGAGTGATGAGCCATGTTTTGATAGACCTGACCTTGAAATGAAAGGTCAGTTCTGGTAATATCATGACAGATAGCTCTACAGATTTTGGAAATGCCCGTGTCACAGATTGTGGAAATCTGTTTCTCTCTGTGTTTTTCTTTTACTTCACACACACACACACACACACACACACACACACACACACACACAATTCAAAATAATACAATAATCAAATAATTACTAGCATGTATAAAATTCTAAGCTGAAATGAATCTGTAATGATAATTATATTGTTAAGAAAGTATGTATTTCTTTCCTTTTTGGGGTTCTTATTACTGACTCGTTATATGTTGGTGCTATAGTTTATGCCTAGATGTCCACCCAGAGCCTCGTGTAGGCATGGGATGGGCTGCTAGAGTTTGTGAATAATCCTTGATCTAATGCTGGGGTTCTGGTTGTGAGTGCTACACCCACCATGAGCAGAGAGCTTGCATGCAGCATAAGAGAGGGAGAGAGGCTTTCTTCCTGCTACTGCTCCCCATTTTCTCTTGCTGTTTTATTTTTTTCTGCCATTGTGAATTGTTGCCCTCTGCCATATGCCACCCTTCCTTGGAGCCAGCTGAGTGTGACTTGAAACCTCCACAAACTGTGAGTTAAGTAAATCTTCCCTTCTTTAATTTTGGACATCATGTATTTTGTCTCAGCAACAAGGGAAAAGAAAATGAAATAGTTGTTATTGATAAAATCTGCCAATTTTATCTCGACTTTCATTTAACCTTGAACTAATGCATGTTTGTGTGAATACATATTACATGTAGTTAATTCAACATCGATGCTACTGAAATTTGATTTGAATTTCTGTAAATATATACATCACTTTTGGTAACCTGATCATTTTAGTAATAGTAATTCTATTAAAAACAGGACTTGTTTTTCATTTCCTAATATAATTATCAAGATTATACTAGCACTAAATACAGTTCTTTTATTTAGAGGCACTATAATTTTCTATTGTAGAGATTCTTCACTTCCTTTACCAGTTTAATTCAGAGGTATCAAATAGTGGGCAGTTGTGATGAATGAATACTTCTCCATATAGGAGATGCAGAGGATGGGATGCATGGCAACAGTCCCAGCTCCAGGGAGGCTGAAAACAGGAGGATGAAAACCTGTACCAAATACATAGAAAAAGAGAGGTACAGAGGACCAATGAGCACATAATAAGTTTAGCCTCTTTTGGCATTAGAGAAATGAAAGTCAAAACAATATTAAGATTGCATTCTAATAAGTATGGCTACAACATAGGCTCAAAATACAACAAAAGTTAGTAGATTATTGGGATAAAAAAGCCCTTATACATGGTGGACATATAAATTAATATAACCACTATTGGAAATCAGTGTGAATACTCCTCAGAAATCTAAAAATAGAAATTTAAATCACATATAAATTTAACTGGATATACTCTTTTTTTTGTTGTTGTGTGTTTCTAAGAAAAACAAATAAATCTAGTGGAAAGTGTTAAAGTCTCTGATGGTCATGTTTGTAGCACTACAATTTAGAATAGTTAACAGTTTTAAGGGGCCTGTGTGTATATCAACAGGAAAATATATAATGAAAATATGGCATTTATGCAAGATAGTAGAACTTAGATATAAAATAATATTAATCAGTCTCTTATATGAGAAATCCTAAATATACATAATTCAAACAGAACAATATAAGATCAATGCTTGAAAACTGTGGTACAGTCTGTGAAGGTGGCAGAGATAACAAGACAGGGTGAGAAGGAGCACAGGGGTAATAAGCATAATAAGAGAGGAAAAATTATCAAGGTGTGCATGAATTCCCAAAGATTTTTGCAATGAACATGTACTGGAAATATGGTGCTTACAAATGGAAAATATGAGACAGTAAAATAATCCCAGTGAGCAAAGTAATAATCTAATTAAAAATGGACAAATTCGTAAATAATTTATTTTTCCTAATATGACATTCAGATAGTCATGAGGTACACACACAAAACAAAATTCCTCAACCCCATGAAACATGAGAAAATGCAAGTTGAAAACATAATGGTCACCACCTAACCTGCGGTGCAGCTCTGCATATTCTTGTAGCTCAATAAAGCACACATTCAGCATTTTAAATTTTGCTTTGTACTGTTTTTCAGACCTAGCCATGCTGTCTTTCCTAAGGCATACTGAAATTCTGTGTAGTGCAGGATGGTGTTGAGCTCAGGATTCTCTTGGTTCAGCATGTCTGAATCACCATCTCAGCACACCCCGGGGGTGGGGCCAGCACAGCACCCTGGGGATCCAACCCCGGCTGCTACACTCTGCCAAAGAAGGAGCTGTCAGGTCTGCACAGGCTCATGTTTTTGAAAATGTAGTTTTTGAACATCTTGTGGATGGTACTTTGATTCAACGTATCATTAAGAACATGCAAAATAATTTACCCAAATAATCCTTTTCAAAAATTCATCCTGGGAAGCACAAGGAATGGGGTTCTCTACCCAGCACTGTATGCCATGCCAGCCACCTAAAACAGGTGTGGTGCTGCATGTCAGTAATCACAGCACCAGGAAGGTTGAGACAGGAAGATCACTATGAGCCTGAGCTGTGTAGCAAGACGCTGTACCAAATACATACATACGTACGTATTTACATATATACATACATATAAACATACGTATTTACATACATACATACATTTCATACATACATACATACATACATACAAACAAATTTAAAACCTTAGCAAATCATTCTATATTTTTTTCCAGACCCGGGGATTGAACTCAGGCCCTTGTGCTTGCCCGGCATGCACTTACTCTACTGAAGTATCACCCCAGCCCTAGCCAATCATTTTTTTTCAAACTTAGTGATGCAATTTATTTTTCAGGAACCTTACCATGGAAAAATGTGTCTCTATAAAGTATTCCATACTTATACAAATACCATGACTCAGTACTTTAAAAATACTCTGAGAATGATCTAATTTTAAAATAAGTAAATTCTTAATTTATAAATGTTGGTCACTTTAGGGTACTAGATGGCTCCTTTTGTTATTATGTTATGACAAGTATTTCAGAATCAATAGCTCTTGATAATATTTCTATTTATATATCTGCAGGCCTATCTCACATTCTGAATAGCTATGTTTCAATTTGACTGAAGAAACCCTAATCCCAGTTTAAATATAGTGATTTCAGTGTCTACCTTTTCTGTTAATTAAGAGTGAAATGTTAGTATTTGTTTGGTTCAGTCCCAGTTTCTTTGACTGTGGATTGTGATAAGATTATTATCTCAGAACGTCCCAATATTGTAATAGAAAGGAAAACAAGTGATTATGACAGACAGGAAATGTTATCTTAAGTGGTATCATTGACAATAGCAATAACTTCAGGCATAGTTTAGAAGCTGACAAACAATGGTGGGCATTAGTTTTACCTTAAAGAACAGATACAAAATCTACAATTGTATAACAGAATCAAATATGAACTGGGAGTTTGTATTCAGAGTGTTTCCGCATCATTTTATCCTGTGGTTGGGAGATTTATGAAGGGTCCAGGGTAAGACAAAGAAAACTAGAAAGAAAGTAGAAGCAAGGCTGGAACGAAAGATGATCACGCACACTTTAGGAGATGAGGCAAGCACAGACAAGGAGGATTGAAGGAGTAAGGCCGGGCTGTCTGAGCTTGCTCTTTGATGTGAGGGGTGGAATTAGTTTTGGGGAGGCTGTTGTTTTGCACAGCCATTGAGAAAAGAGAAGCATAAAAGAATAAGACAAATCAAAATACAACAATGACAAAAAGAGAGAACAGGGTCAGACCCGCCCAACTACTTCTATCCCATGTGTCATTGTCCTTAAGCACAGTGCTGGTCACATAACTTGCCACCTGTTAGCTCTTGTTGTTTCAGACTTTTCACAATGCTGTTGCTGCCTGTCCATCCAGCATGCCTTAGTTGGGGCCCTAAAGTGTCACTGGTGTTTCCTATGAAATCTGGACCTGCTGAGGAAGTTCACCTCCATCCTTGTAGCAACCAGGGCTGGGGCCATTCTCTGAACCTTCCGGCATGGTGTTATGGTTTGTGTCTAGTTGTCCTCCCAAAGCCTCATATAAATCATAGAGCTTTCAAGCACATGGCTCAAGGGGCGTGGCCATAGGACCAGGGAGGGGCTTGAGGGGTGGGGCCAGCGAGGTGCACAACCATTAAACAGACAGCATGCACTGTCAGGTGCCCTCTTTCACCAAAGCAGTGGTCTTACAAGTTATGGAGTGAATCATCCTGGATATGGAGGTAGAGTCTCAAGGTCTTGCTATGTATTTTGTGCTGCTTTAAATTCTGAAACCTCCAGTAACGGTTAAGTAAATAAACCTTTCCTTTCCTAAACTTGCATGTCAGGTATTTTTCCCAGCGATGAGAGAAAGGTAACTAAAGACAGAATTTGGAACCAGGAGTGGGGTCATTGTTGTGGCTAAACTTGACCATATGAATTACAAGATTTTGGGGAATGATTTATGAAAGAGAAAGGAAAGGTTTGGAGATATTACCTATGAACAAAGTACTGGAAGAGTTTTGGCACTTCTGTAGGGGAAATTCTGGTCAGAACTCTAACCAGAACACGGATAGAAAGCTAACCTATAAATATCAGCTTGGGGAGGTGTCTGCTGGAAAGAAGGACTGCATTGGCTGTTGGACTCCAGATTATTTGTGTTTTGACTTGGCAGAAAGTTTGGGTGAATTGTGCCCATGTCCAAAGACTTTGCCTGAGACCGAAATTAAACATGGAAGACCAATTAATCTTTAAAAAGAAATCGCAAAGCAGTCAAATATTGTGGCAGTGGCATGGGTATTGTTGGAGTTCTTGTATACATGTTAGGAATGAAGAACAAAGATAAAATTGAGATCTCCATTGCCCAGGATGAACAGGAAAGTAGAAAAGATGTTCTGAGGGCATCACAGGAGGTGGCAGGTTTTAGCCCTTTGCAGCCTCAGAATCACAAGGGTGAGGGACTTTGCTTTGAGGAGAAAGCCTCAGAGTCTCATGTTCCAGAATGAAGGTTCCGGTCATATCACGTGCTATGCCAATCGACAGAATGGTGGCCATGCCAATCTACAGAATGGTGCTGCCATAGAGAATTTGTTCCTTGGAATCAGGGTCAGAATGCTCAGAAATCCAGGCACCTTGCCGGGCGTGGTGGTGCATGCTTGTAATCCCAGCACTCGGGAGGCTGAGGCAGGAGAATCAGTGTAAGTTCGAGACCAGCCTGGGCTACAAAAGTGAGCTCAAGGCCAGCCTGAACTGCACAGCGAGACCCTGTCTCAAAAAGACAAAAAAAAAAAAAAAGAAAGAAAAAAGAAATCCAGGCACCCAACCCCTATAGCTAAGAAACAAGGAAGCCTGGCTACTGCTCCACTTGGCAGGAGACCTTGGCATCTTCCATGTGGTACTAGTTTTAGGTGCATGAAAGGTGCAGGAGTTCTGAGTTTAGGAAGGCTTCTACTTTAATTTTAGAAGGCCTGAGAGGCCAGGCAGTGTGCCCCTGAGAGGGCAATGTGTAATGGATGAGAAGCCTTTTCAGTGGAAATATCAGAAATTTGGAAAAGCTAGGATATCAATCATTTAATGAAAACTATAAGAAGGTAGCAGAGCCAAATTAATGCAAAAGCCATGGGAACTATCATCATGAGTGCCATAGGGGTGGAGCTACATAGAGCTCACAATTTGCCACAAATTGCTTTGGATGTTTCACATAGAACTGTAGAGTTTAATGTTTATCCTGCTCAATGTTGGACTTGTTTTGGCCCCTATAGTTTGCATCCTATGTATACTTTTTGGAATGACAGTGTTTATCTAGTGCCTTTGAATGATGGATGTATTTAACTTTCTATTTGTATAGGGGCTCACAGTTGAGAGTTTGCCTTGGATCTTGGGAGAGATTTGGGACCTGGACTTTTCAGCAGTGCTGAAACTGTTGGGACTTTGTCAACTCTTAGAGATGGACTAAAATTCCTTTTGACAAAAGGATGTGCATGAGACTGGGGCTCCGGGGGTGGAATGGTATGGTTTGTCTGTAGTTGTTCCCCCAAAGCCTCATGTAAATCATGATTCTTTCAAGCATGAGGCTCAGGAGCAGGGCCATAGGACCAGGGTAGGGCTTGAGAGACAGGGCCAGTGAGATACAGAACCATTAAGTGGACAGCATGTACTGTCAGACACCTCCCCTCCAGCAGCAGGAGGTCCCTCAGAGATATTGAGCGAATCATCCTCCATATCTCTGACGCTGCAGCTTAGAGTCTCAAGGTCTCACTGTGTAATTCAGGTGGCTTTAAATTATGAAACTTCCAGTAACTGTGAGCTAAATAAACCTTTCCTTCCCTGAGCTTTCATGTCGGATATTTGTCCCAGCAATGAGAGAAAAGTAACTAAGACATAGGGTTCACCTGGGTCAAAGTGGCAACAGCCATGATAATAGAAGGCGCCATGCCAGAAGCTGGAGTCCTGTGGTGATGGCGGAGGAGGACATGCCCTCACTGCCTTCACCTAGGGCTAGCCTCCATGCTCGACTTGAAAAATCCTTTACGTCTGAGAACATAGATTATTTAATAAAATGGAATTTAAAAATGTGTACATCTGACTGGTCAGGACTCACGGTTTCCCAGGCACCCTGCCCCAAACATTCCCCATTCTGTACCCTGATTTTGGCTTCCTTAAACTGGGCCAAAACTGCAGGACAGGCTTGCCAGAAAACCACAGAAACTCTCATTTGTTAACACTGAAAGTACCTTACAGACCACGTAGCCTTGCCAAGATCTTGAGTCCAGTGGAGCTGTTCCAGTCCACAAACACCATTTCCCTCAGAAAACCTTAAAAGCCCTCTTCTTTGTGTTTTTCAATGCTGTCTTGGTCTGTTGACAGTCATCCCACTTGCTTCTTCTACCAATAAATCTCGCGTCGAATGCCTGGTCTGATCGACTGCATGAGTTTGTACCTAGCAATATCCTGCATTGTCAATGAAAGCATTTTTAAAAATAGCTACAATGTTTCTATAGTCATTTTGCTTAAATTATAAGATAATTAAATTCAAATATAGCTTAATGTGTCTTGTTTTAATTTAAGCATCTTTTAGACTATGTCATTACAATTTCACCTTCTTTCAGTAACTATAATGTGAAGAAATCTTTGACTACAGTATTTTTAAAGATATGCAAAGACTGTCAGTCTACAAATATAAATAATTATAACGCCATGACTCACACATCTTTTACTTTATCTGAAATTAATTTTCAATGTTCTGAGCATTGTTTTTTACTAATTAGACAAAATTGAAAAGAGGACATGGTTTTGTAGCCTCAGGGAAGGGTTAAAAATATTACTACTTTTCTCTGGTCATGATTCTGCCCTAGTGCCATGTTATTTTTTTAGGAGATTTTTTTTCTGGGTATCTCCCTAGTAACACAGACACAGCAATTCTAAAAGAGACCTCAGCAATGTGTTCCTTGTCAGGAACTTTGATAGATATTACAGATCTATTGCCTGTGGGAGTAAGACCCCTTATCATGGCTATGGACTTTATCATCTTTCCGAATTTTTCTTTTGAGCCATTAGAGCTATTTCCCCTTGAGTGGTAACCTACACCATTTCGATCCTGAGATGAAATATTTTTCCCTAAGATAGAGAATATAAAATGTCAATAAATAGCAAAATGCAGAATTAAGTCTGTGTTATTTGTTATAAGAATATAGCTCAACATTGGACTCTACCTTTCTAGTCTCAGAACATTTTTGTGTGCTTTCTCTGTTCATTTCATAGGAAAATATAAACATTACTTGAAAGATAAATTCAATTATGATAGTTCCAGAACTTACATTAAAGTTCACAAATATACACAACCTCCTCAACATGTATCCTATTCTCCCATTCTGCTTGAAACTTTATGTTAAGAATATATATATATATATATATATATATATATATATATATATATATTCAATAAGAGTCTACAGGGTCTCACTATGTTCACTACATAGATCAGACTGATAATGATCTGCCTGTGCTCAGCCTCCCAAAGAACTGGGATTACAGGAGCCCACCACCATGCCCAGTCTCAATTGCCTTCGCCATGAGCCCCAGGAATGGGGCTGCATGGCAGGCTGGGGATTGAACTCCCAGCTGCTGTGTCTGTGTAAGCAGGCATTTTATTTCACTGAGCTATTTCGCTGGCCTAGATTAAGAACTTTTGCAACACATACATTTTCTGTGAGCACAAGTTGCCAGGATGTGGTTCATAATATATTTGTGGAAAGATGTCTTTATTTTATTCATTCAATAATCTGAATTTAGAAGTCATTTAAATACAATTCAGATCTGTTTTCTTGAATACTTGAAGGTAAGATATTTAGTTCTCTCTGTAAGCTATGGCATAAATATCTGTGTAGTAAGAACTTGTTGGTAAAACTCGGCAGGATCCTCATCTTTTTTCTCTTTCACTTCACTACTTTAGTCCTAAAATCAAAGTAGATGTCTCCCTAACCTCCCATTTTGACAGATTTCTGATCATGAAGCATAAGTAGAATTAGGCCTGCAATTTTGGGGAAAATATTTATTTTTCTTTTATATTTATATTTATATTTATATTTCTTTTAAAAGAGAATGTTTATTATTTATCATTACTTTCATGTTTTAAAAAATACTCATTTTCACTGTTCTTCTTACTGAAGATGCAGCACTGACGTTAACGTCCACGAACTGAAGTAATGCCTAAACTAGTGGACAGACAAACTGACCGCAATGTAATTCCTCATCCTACACTTCTTACTAAGAGGAAAAAGTGCTCTCATTTCAAATTTGTGAACATTTAACTTACTGTTGAGGAAAGTAAGTATGTTTCACTAATTACAGTAACTGGCTTAAAAGGAATAATAATCTTACTTTATGCTTATTGGTTTATTCCTGCACAGAGACATTTTCAGAGAATTTTCACTTCCCTTTGCTTATCTAAGTAGCTACAATAACAGATCAGATACTCAGCAGATATAATAAATAACTTCATAATATATACCTTTTGGCAAGAGTTCCTAACACAGACCTAATAACTTCATGGTCCACATAACTTATTGTTGATTATTAAGAGGTGTTCTTCGCATCTAGGCATAAGATGTGAGTAGCAGTACCCCACACCCCAGTTGTGACAACTACAATGTTATGATTTAAAGTGAATTTTAAGAGGTTCGATCCTAGCACCGCATGCTGTGCCAGACTGCTCCCAGCTGCGATCATCCAGCCACCAAGACCAGGTGCAGTGGTGCACACCCATAATCCTAGCACTGTGGAGCCTGAAAACAGAATCTCTATGAGTCTGGGCTGCTTAATGAGACCCTAGACCAACTACACAAAAAATTAAATTAAGGAGATAAAAACAAATAAATTTTAAATAAAATACTCAAGAAATTATATCAGAAATTCAGTATTTTTTTCAGTGATAAGTAAACCATAGGTTTTTAGTTAAATAGTGCTATTGGCACAATGTTCTGAGTAGCTTTTGCTTCCCAATGCAACATTCAGGGATCACAAACTTGTGAACTATAATGCCAACAATAACTAGTTTTGAGGAGCAGGTCCTGAAACAGCTGTAGGATTTCTACTCCAATAGAGTCTAATAGTACTGGAAATGACCTTGCACCATTTATCACAGATACCTTTGTCACTTTCTTCATCACTGGGACAAAATAGCACACCAATGAAAAGTTGGAGGTTATTAAAGATGGCGAGGTTATTCTGGACCAGAGTTCACAGAGAATCGGACCTGTAGTCCACTGGTTGCAGACAGATATGAACAGTGGAAAGTAGCTCACCTCATGCACATGGAAACCAGACCAAGGGAGGAGCCAAGAAGGAGGATGGACCCTTTCGGCTCACCTTCCAAGACATACATCCCTCCACTGACCACTTTGGCAGTAGGTCAACTGTTATGACTGCATAATTCGTTTACTCTTCAAAATCCAACCTATGAGAACAGGAGGATATGGGTTCACATAGTTATAAATCATAATGATAAACGATGATATTTGGAATAAAAAAGTTGGGACATTCTATAGATCAAAGAAAATGTCTTGCCGGGCGTGGTGGCACTTGCCTGTAATCCCAGCACTCGGGAGGCTGAGGCAGGAGGATCCATGCAAGTTCGAGACCAGCCTGGGCTACAAAAGTGAGCTCAAGGCCAACCTCAACTGCATAGCGAGACCTTGTCTCAAAAAGACAAAAAAAAAAAAAAAAAAAAAAAAAAAAAAAAAAAAAAAAAAAAAAAAAGAAAAAAAGAAAAAAAAGAAAGAAAATGTCATCCTTAGGCATATTTGAGTCAATGTTCAAGTCATCAAGTCAGCTCATCCAAACTGCTGATCAAGTTATTTATTTTGTAAAACTTGTAAAACAGGAAAATGACTTTTATTTTACCTAGATGTTGGGATATATTTGAATTAGAGATGCAAAACTTCTTAAATACATCCCAGTGATATCCTAATATATTTCAATAAAATATATGATATTTAAAGGGAAGATGATTTTTTATGGTTACTATCAGTTGTAAATTCTTTCATTGCATCATCACTGAATAGTTATTTAGCCAGTTTGCAACTGATGCAAACTGATTTAGTTATTTAGCAATAGTTATTGCCAGTTTGCAACTGATGGCAACATTAAATACTGAGATTCCCAGTATATTATGTTCATCATAAAACTTGCACTGAGTAAAAATGGCTGACAAAATGAAGAAAATAACACGTGATATATCAAAATGATGGAGATATTTATAAATGGTAGGATATGCAATATTTAGCTCATTTCCTATGTTTTATTTTATTTTATTTTATTTTATTTTATTTTATTTTATTTTTAAGTTTAGAATAGAAAATTTATTAGAAATGGAGGCTTCTGTCCAGAAGGGGAACAGAAGGGGGACCCGAGTGGGTTGTCTTTTTCCCTATGTTTTAAAACTGTCAAATCTAAAAAGTATTATTCATTATAGAATATATAATAATACCCAGAATGAAAATGAATGGAATACTTCAGAGACAAATTGCAAAGTTACTCTCCCATGAAAGTCAGTAAACATTTAGGGAAATCACTTTTTAAGTAACTTAAGCAAATAAGAGTATCAATGAAAGAATACATTGAACCATATTTGTATGTATTTCAATATTTTTAAAACTGATACTATAAACACTTAAAACTAATGTAATTCAATGATATCATGAGCTTCACTGTCTTAATTCATTATCAAGGGTAAATTTTGAAAATAAATTAAATAACTTTAACCAAATTATGTTGGAATTTGCCTTTGAACATAAAGAAATAAATATAAATATGAACAGTGTAGAAGTTCAGAATTTATAAATAAACAGTACAAAATTTCATGCATTAATCCTTAAAATAAGTGCATATTTTGGCAAATCAAGAAAATTAGCTTTACTGCTATGGACTCATGACATCCTTTCATTGAACAGAAATTGATATTACAAAATTTTATTACTTCTCTTCTAAAAACAATAGAGCTTCTTAAAGAAAAGAAAAAAAACACTGATTTTTCCAATTGCCTCCTTATCATTGTAGACACTGTTGATGCTTATTGCATTTATTGTTGGAATTCACTGCTGTAGAATGTACCTACATTTAAAGAAAATTTATCCTAGCCTTTATCTTATACATGTGTGAATGTTGTTAATATATCCTACTCAAATGTTCAAATTAATGCCAACATTCAGTTATATGTAGTAGTAATGTCCTCATGACATACATTTTTTTCTGAATTTCATCTTTTTTCTACCTAATTTTTAAAAATATTTATTAATGCTTGTCCGGGTGTCCATAAAATAATCTTCATTCTCAGAACCTAATGCAAGTAAGTCTATAATAGTCTATTAATAATCTATTGATTTAGAAAGAGAAGCTATTTCATTAAATTTAAAGGTATTCTAAATGGAGATATCAGAAAAGAGGAAAAACATTAATATATTATCTAAATAAATATTATTTAGTATTTCATCTGATATCAAAACTAGGTAGAAAGTGTGCATAACTGGCACATATAATGAATTCACCTTTCTCTTATGTGCATCACAGATAGATATTATTTCTCCTCAGAGCTGCCAACCTTTTCTGGTCTTCATTGTATAGGTTAGACAGGTGCCTCACCCTCGGACCTAGGGTGAGATATAGTTCTGAGGTTTTCCATATTTACTCCTTCCTGATTCATGAGACGTAATTAACTTCTTCCTCCTTATCAAGATGTAGTTTTTGCCAGGCGTGGTGGCTCATGCCTGTAATCCCAGCACTCGGGAGGCTGAGGCAGGAGGATTGGTACTAGTTCGAGACCAGCCTGGGCTACAAAAGTGAGCTCAAGGCAAGCCTCAACTGCATAGTGAGACCCTGTCTCAAAAAGACAAAAAAAGAAAAGATGTAGTTTTTCAAGTAGCACAATGCCAGGTTTTGGAGGGCTGTGCTTTGCTAAAGATTTCTACTCCATCTTTCTTTCCTTTCTTTCTTTCTTTCTTTCTTTCTTTCTTTCTTTCTTTCTTTCTTTCTTTCTTTCTTTCTTTCTTCCTCCTTTCTTGCTCTCTCCTTCTTCCTTTGTGTCTTTGGTGCAGGGTCTCCCTACACAGCTCAAACTCAGTAACCCTCTTGTCTTAGCCATCCCAGTACTGAGATTAAAGGCGTGCATCGCAATGCCTGCTTTCAGTGGTTGACCTGGCATGGGGCCAGCACAGCATGTTGTACTGGGGATCAAACTTCAGTCCTTGTACTTTCCAGGCATGTGCTTAGAACAATGAGCTGTCTCCCTGGCCTATACTCCACCATTTTTAATGTCTTGAGGTCTTCCAAAGAAAGTTCATCAAGTCTCAGTGAAATTGACCAATTTTTAGCATAATAAGATTTAGTACATTTTGCCAAAGACTTTTTCTTTATCTATTGACACAGTTTTAGTTTTCTTTAATAGTTATTGTGAGAGATATTATTAGATTTAAAAATATTTGACCTACCTCAGACATTGTAACAAATCTTAGCTTATTATGGTGTAAAAATGTTTTATTCACTGAAAGATGGAGTTTGCAAATTTTGGCATCCATTCATATCTATCTGAGGTAACTGGTATAGATTTTTACAATATTTTTATTTGGCTTTATTAGTATTTCCATGTGATACATATATGCTTATTCTACTGAGCTATATCCCTGGCGCATGAATTTTTTTATTATGCATCACAAGCATAGTCTTAAAATCTTTGAAAGCATGTTTATGAAAAAAAAAAAAAAAAACAGGATACCTAAGAAAAACATGAATACTCTTTGAGTCAAGATAGAAAATTAGCATTATTTTAAAAGTTAATAACCATTTTTCCTAATAAATGTCATGGCAAAAAAATATTTTAAAATGAAAATTGTAGTCTAGATGAGTTTATTAGTGGAAGGTTAAGTCTTTTTTTCAGTATTAATCCTCAGAAGTTGGAGTAGGGCCAGAAAGTAATGCAGCATGGTCCAGTTGTTTCTGACCAGTGAGAATTGCCTGCTGCAAAGCAAAAGAAAATCAGCTTTATTAATATTAAAACAGGTCTTTGTACAAAAAACAGTTTGAAATGTGAAAGGAAGGCTATGTACAATGCAGGTTAAAAGAAATCTTAGATGTGGAGCTTTTTCCATGACCAAAACTTAATTTATAGAACAAACTGTTTTTGAAGCAGTATGTAAGCACTGGATATAGAATAGTCTTAGGATAATTTTCATGAGTACTTTCAAAATTATTCATTTTGTCCATTTAATATTTCCCCAATATTGCAAATTAGTGACTGGTTTAATAGATTATCATATACAGAGATCACCAAACTTGTTTGCTCTTTTTTTTCAATTGTTTGCTCTTTTTCTCTTAATTTCTTAGATCTTTTGTTCTGTCTTTCTTCTTTCTTTCTTTTCTTTCTTTCTTTCCTTCCTCTGCCAATTTTGCATGGAAATATATCATAATATGAATAACTGCCCAGAAGATAACACTATGCACTACATCAAATACTGTGAAATTCATTACTTTAGTAAGTGAAATTCTGTATCATTTGTAATTTTTCTGTTTTAACACTATCTTTTTTTTAACAAAAGAAAACAAAAAATAAATTGTGGCAGAATTACTTACATGGTCTCAGGTATGTTTTCAATTTTTCATCCAAAATACAACTATCCACTTCAAACAGTATTTCAAAAATATAGCAATTTCTCACACTGAAATATTTTATATATTTCAATATTGCATTGTGATTTCTCTCTAAAGAAAGAATTTCCCCTCTTGATGGATAATAATTCCAGTTTTGTGTGTTTCAGTTCCCTGGTATTTTTAATAGAATGTTCAAATAAAACTTAAATAAAAATAAATCATTTCTGTTAGTTTTAGGTGTTGAATAAATACATTACTAAAAGCTAAATTTAATCAGCTAATTCTAACATTAATATCAATACACAATGACATTTACTCTGTCACACCCCAGAGAAATTCATAATATACTTAAAATTTTATTTACTTTTAATTTATAATTACTAGAAGCGTATTTTTCATAATAAGAATCTACAGAAATAACACTAGGTACGGACATCCATTACCAAAAGTTAGCCGGAACCTTCAGGCATTTTTAAACACACCAGGACTGGTGAGATAGCTCAGAGGACCAAGTGCTGGATTAGGAAAGCACAGGGACCAGGGCTTGATCCCAGCATCACATGCTGCAACAGCCCCGTCTCTGGGCACGCTGAGCCAGCCATGAGACGGGGCCCAGTGATGTAGCAAACCCAGCACTAGGGAGGTTGAAAATAGGAAGATCAAGGCAAGTTCAAGCTGCTCAGTGAGACTCTGTGTCAAAAAATAACTTTTAAGAAGTAAAGAATTAAAGAAATAGAAGCATAAGATACATCATTAACACTCAGGGCTAAGGCCTGTGAGAGCTAGGACCAAAGGTGAAAAATACAACAGCTAGAATTCAGGCCTCATGGTGCCAACAAGAGAATCAGTCCTTCCCAAGGGATGGGAAAGGGATAACCTTGATCTGATAAAGTACACCTAGGTATCAGTCCCCTGCAGCCAATGACAACTCCCAAATGCATCCCTTACCTGAGAAGTTCTTGGTTTGTTCCACACCCATTCGCTATGAGATGGCTTTTCCGGACTATCAGTATTATCGAAGCAGCTCTGTTTGTGATCTTATCAGCGGATGATAGGTATAGCCAACACTGAGCCCCTTCCAACTGCCCCTGGGAAGTGGGTCCTGGGCCAGCCCACTTTGCGCGTGTCTCCTCCATCCCTCTCTGGCAGGAGTGTTCTCTTCCTCAATAAGTATTTCCTACTCTTGATTTTACAGGACACAAATTCAGCGCATCAGACCATTAACAGGTTGGGAATTATAACATCGCCCTTATACCATATTTGGACGTTCTGGAATCATTGGTGTATTACTACCCCTCTCTGTGGATTTGGTAACCTCTGGCTTTTAACCAAATCCATTCTTGCTCTGCTACAATTTTGACACCCTTCTTTCTTTTCTTTCTTTCTTTCTTTCTTTCTTTCTTTCTTTCTTTCTTTCTTTCTTTCTTTCTTTCTTCTTTCTTTCCTTCTTTCTTTCTTTCTTTTCCTTCTTCCCTTCCTTCCTTTCCTCCTTCCTTCCTTTTTTTTGCTTTCTTTCTTCTTTCTCTCTTTTCTCTTTTACTCGCCCTAGTTGTACAGAGCTGCCAAATACAACTGATTTCCAGAAAAGCTTTCCGTCTTGGTGAGCTTGTTCCTCAAGCTCTGGAACTCAGACATAGTTTGCAACATGACCATTTTGCCCAATACTATGCTACCTTGGGGAATGCAGTTGTAAATAACGACAATTTCTATCTCCAAGATGCATGGTACCTACTTTTGAGAATCACTTAATTCTTAGTTCATGTATAAAATAAAAATAATTATTTTTTTTCATTTAAAACATGATTCAACTGTATTCTAAATATAGTTCCTTTATTTCTTCCAAGCAGAAGTAATTTTCTCTTTGAAGAGATGATTAACATTTGCATATTGAATTTGTATTTTTATACTTAAATGCATACTCCTCTTTATACTTCAGGTCAAGGACAAATATATAATGATATTCTTTTCTTCATATTTTTCCAGCAAATATAAAACAGTGGAGCTGGGGCAGTATGTGCTGCCAGGGAGTGGACCATGGTCCCTGTGGTTGCCTAACCTTGCCTGAGCTATTATCCACTGATAAGATCACAAATACAGCTGCTTAGGTAATACTGATCGCCCGGGAAAGCCATTGTGTGGTGAGTGGGTGTGGAACGAACGAAGAACATTTCAGGTAAGTGATGCATTTGAGGGTTGTCATTGGCCATGGGGCACTGACACCTAGGTATACTTTATCACATCAGGGTTATCCCTTTCTCATCCATTGGGGTGAAAGGAGGACTGGTCCTTTTATTGGTACTATGAGGCTGTATGGTTCATGTCTAGTTGTCCCCCCAAAGCCTCATGGAGTCATTGGGCGGAGACTTCTAGAGTTTGAGACTTGATCCATGATCCCTGGGATTATAGGTTTTAGTACTGATGGGTTTATGGGTGGAAGTACTTCTGGGATTATGGGTGTAGCCTAGGGCGGGAGCTAAGGCGGAGAGCCTGAATGTAATATAAAAAGAGACAGAGAGACAGCCTGGAGCTCTAGCTGTTGCTGCTGCTCTGCTGCCCTGATTGACTGGCTGCCTCTGCCACCATTTTGCTGCTGTTCTGCCTCCATGAACTAGATTTCTATCTGCCCTGCTCCACTCAGCCTTGGACCAGCTGAATATGGACTGAAACCTCCACGAACTGTGAGCTAAATAAACCTTTCCTTCCTTCATTTTGAGTGTCGGGTATTTGTCCCAGCAACGAGCAAAAAGTAACTAAGACAGAGGCCTGGATTCTAGTTGTTTTGTTTTTCACCTTTGGTCCTGGGTCTCACAGGACTTAGTGTTGTCTGAGTGTTAATGATGTATCTTAAACCTGCAAGTGTAATTCTCTTGGAAGCTATTATTTCAGTTCTGAGAGCATCATGGCATTTTCTGTGGAATCCGGAACATGCTTGTATGGTCCCAACCTAGATGACCAAGGAGCAGCAAAGATGAAGCACAGGGAGGTGACAATGTGGGGACCCAAGTGTTCCTGCCTCTTTGACAAACCACCTTTTGTGACTAGCGCACCCTGGCTTTATTCCACTGGACACAGTCATTGGCAATCTGAGTAAAACAAGACTCACCTGCCTGGCACCCTCCATGGTACACACTGCAGTACAGAACAGGATCTCAGCTGCACTAAGGTACCCTGCAGCGGGTCAGGTGCCCTCTCGCCACCTTTCCCTCAAGAGCTTAGGGAGGAGCCCACTTAGGCCTTCATCTTCCTCTTCTGGTCTGTCACACATATCCACAAATTCATGGGCTTGCAGTCTCTTAAAAGATTTCTTGGTAATTTTTTTATTTTTGTATATGAAGTAACTAATACACTTACACAATATTTAAATCCAATTTTGTCTAACAAAGTTGTTAAATGTTTTAGCACATTTATATTAATTCATCTTACGTTTAAGAGAAAGTCTTGCACTCTTTATAAAGTATTTTGTTCAAGTATCTGAACAAATACATATGCTAGATGATATTTTTCTAGTTTTATAAGTGAAAAAAGAGTAAAAAGTAATACAGTTTATGAAAGAATCTGTCCAAATTCATACATCTAGAAAGTGTTAGAGAAAAATTTCAACACTGACTTACACGATTTTGCTCACATTTATAGTACATAGATAACTTATACAAGGAAAGTCAATAAAATATATTACTTTATGGCAATGTGATGCCATAATGTAATAAAAGATTTTCTCATAGAGATAAAGACACATATTTTTATTTTGTTACATTTATAGCACATCAGTTATTTAATAGAAGCAGCTCCTATAGTATGTGTGAGATATATTAGATATAACTCTCCTACCTTAATCCTTCAAGTATTTCCCACATTTAAAGATATAGAACATAAAACTAGAAATGAAATACTTATAGACACTGAACTATGAAGTGCAGAAGAGAAGACCCAGAATGCTTTATCTTTTGCCACCCCACCAATGGAGGGAGAACTCACACTTGGAATAGCTTCCTGCCCACTGTGATTTGCCTCCATGCTGCATGGAGTTGTTGTGGCTGGCTGGACAAACATTAAGCAAGTCAACGAAGGTGCCAAAGGATTTACTGAGTTCCACTGTTACTAAAGCCTTCAAAAGAAATTCTATCCTACCATATCCATTTCCGTAACTTGTTACCATATTCTTACTCTGACTTAGTGTCCCTAGCAGGGTTGTCCTCAACATGCATCATTGCATTTACAAATTCTTAATCCTGAGTGACGAAGGATGGTACTGGTTATAATTCAGAGAAGTTCAGACCAACAGACACTTTTGAAGTAAAAACAATATTACATTTTCTCACCTCCTACTTGAATATACTGATTTCTCTACAGTTTACAGATTAAAAAGAAGAGACAAGGTCTGCAAGTTACAAAGTACTTGGTGTTTGGTTTTTCTCATGCTTATGCAGTGATCTAGGTTACTCAAGGATCTCTGAGCAAAACTATGATCATCTTTAATCATTCAGGGCTGCAGAATGAATTGTGTCCAATAGCACTGAACAATTAATCTTATGGAATGTTATCTTTCGATTGGCTTCTTATAGCTGCCCTATAAAAGCCATTTGGAAGGCTGGTATTTATAACACATCAGCCTTATAAACTTTTTAAGTGCAAGAGCCAGAATACATTAAAGGTTGTCTCAAGAAATTTATTCTATGGTGCTGAGAGAAAATATATATATATTTTTTTACTTTAAGGATCAGTCTTTTTTTCACAATCACCAGACGCTGTAGTTCTCATGAAACAGGCATCAGACTGAGTGACTATAGCTCTGTTCCAGTATTATTAACTAAATAAAGCTTGTTATAGACAATATAAATTGGATTTTATATAATTTTCATAGTAAATGAAAACATCATATTTTTATTCCTAAAATAACAACTATTCCTACCTTTGCTTTTTACATTAGTGTATAATTGATTTGTGGTCCACAAGTCCTGATTTTCTGACCCTTAAGTTAAAGAATAAAATAAAGGAAAGAATACAAATTAGGACTTTATTAAGGGGACTACTGCTTAATATTAACAATTACTAAATGATTTACAAAAGATTTTTTTTCAAAACTAAGCAAAATTCAATATTAGAAAAAAAAAGTCACAAGATTGGAACAACCTCAACAATTATTCAATGTCAGGTAAATAGGTTGTATAACAAGTTTAAAACAAGTTGCTTATCTCAGCAGAAATAATATATTTTAGTAAGCTTCTGAACTTAAAAAAAAAAATTGCATCCTTTATAAATGATGCTTTATGCACAAGTACATTAGTTTCCAGGACATTGGGACCTACAAAACATATAAAATAGAGTAAATCTAAGCTACTTTAACCATCCATCATTCCCTTGAGTATTAAGCCCAAGGCACCTCTGGACACTTGCAGAGATGTGTTTTTTTCTTTCTTCTTTATTTTCAATGTAAATGCTGTCTCCATGGGCTGCCAGCAGTTTCGCTTCTTTTACTTTCTCCTAGTCACACGCTCTGTGTAGAGGAGTGTTACCCACATTGTCTTGGATGTTTGTGATGCTTTGTAGCACAGAAGGGTATGAGTCATCTTCTGGTTACCCTTGGCTGTGGCCTGGTGCATGGCTGTAGCCTCATCATGGTCCTTGCATCTGGATTAGCCCCGCCTTCTAATAACAACACCTCAAGTTCCTGCCTGGTTCCCGAAGCAGCATAATGGAGAGGAGTTCAGCCATCGCATTGACAGCATTCACTTCAGCATCTTTTCTCAGAAGGGCCTTAACGGTCTCATCTGGGCTGGCAGAAGCAGCAATATGAAAAGAAGACCTGCCAGCATCGTTTTGACCATTCACTGGCACTCTGAGTTGTTGAGTTGGAACTGAGTGTGTCCTGCTGAATCTGCCCAGTGTAGTGCAGTCCTGCTGTCCTGGTCAGTTCTGGCGGCCAGGGACTTGTCTGCCAGGATACTCTCCTTCAACTCCTCTGGCTTCCTAGGCAAGATTACAGAAGACTAGTGTGAACATATTCCCCTCCATTTTGCTTTCTCGGGAAAAAAAAAAAAAAATATATATATATATATATATATATATATATATATATATATGAAGTAAAAATATTTTAATATTATTATGTATTCATAAAATATTACTTTGATCACAAAGATAGAGACAATAAGTATTGCGGGACACTGTGCCAGAGTTTAGGTTCCTCTTCAATGCTATCACGTCTAATTTTTATAACTTGCAGTAGGGTAACAAGTTTCTGTAGTCTATTAATACTACTTATTTAACTGAATCACCCTCAAGTTTAATCATAAGTCCAGGAAATTATGAATGATCTATAAATAAATAGAAATTCTATTTCAGTTTCCCTAAAATGTAGTGCTTAAGGTTATGAATTGTTTAGTAGTACAATGGAGGGAAAGGCAAGATACATATGATTACATAGACATAGAATAAAAGAGACCTTAAGTCAATGACCAGCTCATCTTTATAAAGTCTCAGTTGAAGGCACATATGTCTATGATGACCATGACAGAAACAGAATTTATAAATGAATATTTATTGATTTGATTATTTTGAGGAATTCTTAACAGTTTTTAAATAACGTGGTTTGCCTAAAATAAGCCATTTTCATTGCAAAAGACATACTAATAAAAAATTTAAAAATCCAGACATTTTATAAAAATTGAAGATAAATAGGTACATGATATCTATTAAATAAAATAATAAGCTCAATGAAAATGAAACAAATTACTGATCAATTTACATTTTTGACAAAATATAGAAAGGCAGAGCAAGGTATTTTAATGTTGTCTGCAAGTGAATAGATTAAATCACCCTTAAAGGATTGCTGTCAATTTATTATTTTATGGCCACAACAAAGGAGCAGGTTAGAATCTGGATGTAAATAATTTCATCAAAATGTTGGTATTCCATAGTGTAAACATAGTTTTGCATCTCTATCACCTTAATTATAAATAAGTGGACATAAAAATAAAAAATAACATAGACCACAATTACAAAGTCCCAGTCAGCTTAAAAAATCTTAAAATTTAAATGAGTTGGAAAACAGCCAAGCTGTGCAAGACATTTGAAGCAACAGCGGGGCAAATATTCTTGACAAAACTATCATTATGCAACATGCATCAACTACGCCTACAATAGATGAGTTTGAGTCTACAATTTTTTCACAATAAAAAGAAGCCAATATTTGTGTTTGAATTGGAATATAAGAACATAATGGCATCTGTAGAGAAAGCAAAATGATAGCCTTGATATACATATTAACAATAGATCAAAACTATGAAGCATTCATTTTTAAATTAAATGATATGTCCCTATGAAAAATCAGTGAGAAAACTAAGAAATGGAATCACAGAAATTTAAGTTTGGGAAATATAGATGACGATCGAAAATAGTTAATTGAGTCTTGAAGACTAAACTGAAATAAATTGGAGAACAATCGTATATGGTAGATATCTCATATATGATGCAAGAATGTTTCAAAATTTAAAAAGAAATGAAAGAAAATAAATGGATGCAAATAAAAGGAACATTAAATTTTAGTAAAGAATATTCACTATATAAGTATTAAAAAATTCTCAAAAAAGCAAACCACTGTAAAAGAAGAAAATAAAACCAATAACTGTAAATCAAGAAAATTCCCTCAACTGTAACAATACAAAAGTAGTAAATGAAATAATTTTCTGTATCCCTGAAAAACAATGACTAATGAAATCTGTCCTCAGGTAAGTGAAAATAATCTATTTCTATTAATGTAATATAAACTGAGGATATTATTTTTAAGAAATTCAGAAATTTATTACAGAGTGAACATTGTAAAGCCCAAGTAGTTGAAGACTAAAGTCTCCTGCTGGATCTTCAAAATATTGTTATTTGTTGAACAAACAAAATTAGAGATACATAGAGAAGGTATATATGTACCATGTCCTGTGATGTGTAGTTTTTATAATTTGTGCCTTTTATTTACTATAAATAATATATAAAATTAATATATGTTATACTTTTTAAATTAAATGTAAACCTATTTATTTTTATGTGCTGATGATGCATTTAATAAGCTCTATAAGCCTAGAAATTAATGTGTAGCAGCACTGCAAGCAGCAGACCACATGTGTGATTTAGACTACGGCAGTATATTATAAAAAGGGATTTAAAAATATCCTATGTCTTACTGACACTATAGGCTATTGAAATGACAAGCTGAAATGTTTATAGTTGATAGTTTGGTGGAAACAAACCTATTGAAATGCCAGTCCTTGAAAACTATAAGAGATACAGTTATAACAGTATAATAAATAAAGATAATAAATGAACATGTTAGTGGTTTATGCATTTATTATATTCGACTTTTATTTTTATTTTAGGGTGCGGTTCTCCTTGTAGATAAGACTACAATACACAGAACAGTATCTTGTCTGCAACAGCCTTAATACTTTCTGTTGACTGTGGCTTCAGATCTCGTTATTTTCTCTTACTCTTGGCTCAGTTTTGTGACATTTTATTATTATGCCCCTGTACTTGCCCATCACTGGGGCAAGATATCAAATCCAAAATTTAGAGAAATTTATTTGGCTTTCAGTTCAGAGGATTCAGCCATGACTAGTAGTCTCCGAAGCAGAAAGAGCATAGCAGAAGGATAATCAGAGAGACAGGCAGACAGACAGATGGACTGAGAGACACAGACGGACTGGCAAACAGATAGGCAGACACAGAGAAGGCAGAGAGAGATCAAGTGATAAGAAATGAAAACCCTTCCCCACCCTCCAGGTCGTGTCCTTGGTGATCCACAACTCCTTCCAGCTCCTTTAACTGCGTGTGTGTGTGTGTGTGTGTGTGTGTGTGTGTGTGTGTGTGTGTGTATGCATGTGTGTGCGTGTGTTCATGCGCACATACATGCCCAAGGTGGCAGAGGATAATGGCCTTGTGCAGGGAGCTGGTAATCATTATGAGAAGCTTCTTCAGTGATGAAAAGAAAACACGACAAAGGATATCTATCATATTCCTAAAATACGGTGCTGCATATGTTCAAAGCAAAGCACAGGGCATTCGGCCAGCATTATACCGACGTGGAAAAAAAGATATTTTCCCTTAAAAATCACATTACCGATCATCACGAGCAAATACTCCCTGTTGAGGTAGGAAAAGTATGCAAAAGGTTACCATTATGCGTTCACTTAAATTAGCTTTCTCTGTGTCAGTCACCTTCCCTGAGCAGCACTCTGTTCTGGCTTGTTAGGAAAGAGATCTGTGATATTTACTGAAGCCAAGCAAATGAAACCCTAATGGGTGAGGCGTGCAGTTTCGCACTATTTGATAAAAATGCAGCTCATGTATCCTGTGAGGAAGAAAGCAGCCTTCTAGGGAATGGCAGAGGCTAGAGCGCTACACGGCTGAGGGCTCTGCACAATAGCGCAGCAGGGCGACTAGGCTCACGTGAGGAAGCGTGGGGTCCACAGCACACACTGGGCGTGGCTCCAAGCTGACCCGCCCACAGCCGCAGCCAGTGGCACTATGGCAGACCAACACCGGAAAATCACATGCTCCACTATCTGTTCACACGCTGCATCACTGCATGAAGATTGGTGGCCTGTGCGTTGGTGCTTGAATGTGTCTGAGGCTGGTATGACCTGTTCGCAGGTACATTCCAGAAGTACTTTTAAAATTTCTCAGGTACTTGAGCACCTTGAAGAAAATACACTATTGATATAATAGAAAATTATATATGAAGTTTATAGTATAATTGTACATTAATTATATATGTATATAAAGTTTATATTAGGTTAACACTATTGATAAGTGCTGTGCAGAAAATAGCATTCTCTCATATCAGTGTTAGCTAGATAGTTTAAAGAATCTGATAATCTATAATTCCAAGGAAATCAGAAAAAAAAAAAAAAAAAAAAAAAGACAAAGCTGGCTCACCACAGGCAAGGCATGTGGTACTGGGAATTGAATTCCAGTCCTTGTGCTTGCTAGGCAGGGGTTTAGACCACTGAGCTATCTCCGCAGTCCAATATATTTTAAAATTTGACTCTTCTTTTTTGTCCTTCTTAATATTATCATTCTTTTTTATAAACTAACTATACATGTTAGAGAAATGTCCATTATATTACAAAGCATTCTGTTTGAAAATCAAGTTTAATTAAAAGTAACAATCCTGTAGCAAAATGAGCATTGGTATATGTTGTAAAAATGAGTCTTTGTTTTTGGCTAAATTCTTTCCTTTCACTAGAAAGATTCTTGGAGTTTGGAGGAAAAAAAAATCTCCTCTGCATGTGATGACATTTTGTGAAAGTAAAAGAGGTAAATATAGAGTCGGACAGTATATTTTTGAAGTAATCCAGCAATGCTTCCGTTTTCTGGTTTTCAGGCCTCCCAGTACGTCTTGTTCCGGTTCGATTGTTCAGCTCCATCATCTTGTGAGTAGGTGTGGGGGTGGGGGCGTGCTTGCTGTGGCCTCTCCACCTGAGACTCACACATTTATTAAAGGCGTTGTTGTCAGCAATAACCTTGGTGGCACCAGGCGCTGCTCTTGCATTTGAAGACGCCTTGGCTGTACAGGGAAGCCACTGCCCCTTAAACTGCTCTTTTGTTTATGAGTTGAAAACGTTCTTATGATTTGAGGTCGTTCACATCTAAAATGTCTTTCCACACAACATGTGTGAAAGCTTGACCCTCAGCTGAGTGCGCAGCGGAGGGCAAGGGAACTCCATGGGGAGGCTGGCTGGGCGAATGGTTCCCCGGAGCAGTGGCTTAGCCACGCAGGTGGAATCCATGACCCCCCGTTCCCTTCCCTTCCCTTCCCTTCCCTTCCCTTCCCTTCCCTTCCCTTCCCTT